>RXON01001504.1:0-27268 GCA_009667805.1 Leptobrachium leishanense
GCATAACGTAGCTGCCAGTACAGGAAAGACTGAGGGTAAAATCCGCTCAGCAGCTGTGTGATTCTTAGTTAGTGTAAAGATGGATAGAATGCTGTCGCGAGACAGAGAGAAAGATGCTCGTTACCGATGCACAACTTCAGTTGCTCACAGTCCCAGGAAGGCCTCTTGAACGTTGTAGCAATCTGCAGCCTCTGGATCAATTCTTCCCCACGCAGAATGCAGAATCTCCTCTGCCTGAAGTCAATGCCACCAGCAAATCCCTCTGCCTGCGGCCTCCTTAACACAGGGCCCCTCTTCAAACACACTTGCCTCCTGAACAGTCCAGCACAATATACAGCAGACCAAGGTACACTCTCCAGCACCGGATGCTGCTGATTCTCTGTGCTCCAGCTTGCACAGATCCTGGAATCTCTTCTTCTGACTGCTCACTCTCTTTGCTCACTTTGTTCTGCCCACGCTGCATGCATGTTTTTTTACTTCCTGTTTCTTTTAGCTGGGTCCTTCCTTTTTCCTGTAAGGGCATTCTGGGAGGTGTGGTCCATGAGTCCAATAAAGTATGTTCCCATACATTGTCCTCTGGCTCCCCTAGAGGCATAACAGCTGCAGTCCCTCAGAGCCAAATCAAACACAGGACTACACGTATATATATTGCCCAGGCCCAGGCCCAGGCCAGCTCACATCATGCGTATATATATTGCCCAGGCCCAGGCCAGCCCAGGTCATGCATATATTATTGCCCAGGCCAATCCCCTGGTGGAGATAGGGGGTTCATTTGAACCCTGATATCTCCAGGCAGCTAGGGGGTCATGGAGGGTGTCAATCGAAAGGCCTGAGCATGGCCTTTTGAATGATACCCAACATGACCAGGTATAAAGTAAAAAAAAAAAAACAATGCAGCAATATTGTTCACATTTCAATTATAATGTGAATGATGCTGCACTAATGATTTTTTTTCTATGGGGTGCGTTTGCTATAAATCACGTAATTCCCCCCACAAAATGTAACAAGTCCCCATTTCTAATTTTTGTACAAGCGCACCCATAGAAAACATAACCACAAACGCTCATGTGCTAAAATGTGAAAAAAACAACCACTTTACACACTGCAGATGATTAAAAATTCAATTTTTATTGCATTTTTTGTCATAATATACAGGCAGGACATGACGTATACATATAAAAATGATATATTATGTACCTGCGGAGTCTGCTGGAAAGAACGATATCTAATATGTCTGCGTCATTTATTAACCCTTTCGCTGCTGAGGCTTTTCCCGCCTCTGTGCTGAGGTCATTTTTACCGGTTTTGCTCATCATGTTTAAACGTGTTTTGAAGGCTTATTTTAGTATATGACCCAGACATATTATATATCGCTCTTTCCGGCAGACTCGGTAGATTCATAATATGTCATTATTATATGTATACGTTATGTCATGTCTGTATATTATAACAAAAAATGCAATAAAATATGTATTTTCAATAATTTACAATGTGTAAAGTGTTTTTTTTCACATTTTAACATGCGAGCAATTGCGGTTATATTTTGTATGGGTGCGCTTGTTAAAAAAATTAGAGATGGGGTCTCGTTACATTTTGTTTTGGGAAAAATTACACTATTTTTAACAACGCACCGCATACAAAATCGTTAGTGCAGCATCATTGTTCACATTATAATTGAAATGGGAACAATATTGCTGCATTAACAAACCAAAAAAAAAGAAAAAAAAAGTGTTTATTTTTTTTATAATTTTTTTTTAATTTTTTTTTATTTTTATTTTTCATTTTTTTTTTTTTACAACATTTTTCACTTTCATGTTTGGTATCGTTGGAATGGCCATGCTCTGGCCGATCCAACCATACCAAAATTTAACCCCTAGCTGCCACGGATCAGGAGATACGGAGTTCATTGGAACTCCCTATCTCCACCGTTGGTGGCAGTTAAGGGTTAAGTCCAGGACTGGCGTCATCGTGCTACGCACGATGACGCCAGTCCTCAGGGGAGTTCCCGGAGGCTTGTCCGACATCCAAGATGTCGGCCAGCTCCGGAAAAGGATCGCGAACCGGCGCTTTTCAGCGCCGATTCGCGATCCAGCTCCCAGGGGTTAATGCCTGCCATCATTTAGAAGGGCAGGCTGTGCCCTTCCAAATGATGCCTGGGTTAACCCCCGCAGAGCTGCCGATCGGAGAGGAGAGAGTCCGAAGGACCTCCCCCCTCCCTTTCAGGCGCCTCCTCCGCACATGCGGGGGGGCGCCTGAATTAGGTGTCATCGCGCTGCCGCGATGACACCTAATTCCAGCGGCTGTGGTCCCGGATGCCGGGCTGAAATCGAGGATGTCAGCCCGCACCGGGGGGGCCAGCGATCGGCCGGAACCCGACCGAACGCTGACCCCAATGGGAGGACGTGCTCAGCGCGTCCTCCGCATACCAGCGGGAATGCTGAGGACGTGCTGAGCGCGTCCTCAGCATCCAAGTGGTTAAAATGTGGCTTCAAATCGCGTTTAAACATGATGAGCGAAAGCGGTAAAAATGAGCTGAGCACACAGCGGTGAAATGCAGCATATTAGAAGAAGATATAGGAGAACAATTAACACTTCTCAGAAGCACAGGTGTTGTTCGACAAATCAGGAGACACACCACACCCTCATTGTACATACAATGTATCAAATTCATTAGACCAGACTAAAAACACCTGTTTTCGCCGTTTGAAAACACATGTCATTTAGAGGTGAGAATCTTCGCACTTAGACATTAGTTTTTAATTCAATATCTAATAAACCGTTGCTTATAATATTCTGCAGTAAAGAGTCTCTTTATTTCTAGATTTTTTAGTATTTTTTATACTCTTTTCAAAATTTTTATTTTTTTGCGAACTCGAACCGAACACGCCAAAAAAGCTCGAAGGTCGCGAACTTGCGAACGGCCAAAGTTCGAATCGAACTCCGAACTGATCGAACCAAACAGCTCATCCCTATTGTGGAAGAGTGCAGGGGTGGACCCTGCCATCAAATATTACAATGATATGAATCTGGTACACCTGTCAGTGCACCCAAATATTGGGCCTTTGGTGCCAGCTAGTGCCTTCACATTGTAACCCCTCTGAGGTATTGTGGAAGAGTGCAGGGGTGGAGGTTTTTGGAATGCAGAAGAGATCCCCGATCTATTCAGTTACATCAGCTTTATGGGAGTGATAGCTGCTGATCCTGGACTGATTCATTTTTATAAATGTCAGCCGGTCTACAGAGTCGGTGGACAGGCGCACTCTTTTGTCTGTGACTAAACCTCCAGCGGCACTGAATGTCCTTTCAGAAAACACGCTGGATGAAGGGCAATCTAGTAGCTGCATAGCATATTGCCTAAGTTCAGGCCAGTGATCCAATCTCAACACCCAGTAAACCAGTGGATCATCTGCTGTAAAGGTATCCAGGTCTGCCCTTGCCTCTAGGTAGTCCTGCACCATATGGTGAAGACGCTGGCAATGGGTGCCTACATTTGACGTCCCTGGGCTTCCCGGACTAAAAAAATTGCAAAAGGCATCAGTCAAGCGGCCCCCTTCACCGTTCTTCCTCTGATTAACCGCAACCTCAGAAGAACCTGTGTCATCACTTGGTAACCTACCAGTGCCTGGAACGGTGTTACACAAGTGTCATTTTATAGCGTCCTCAAGTTGTTTCATCCTGTCCTCCCTCTGTGAGGGCAGGATGAGCTCTGCAGCCTTACCTTTGTATCGTGGATCAAGAAGGGTTGCCAACCAGTAATGATCCCTCTCCTTGATAGCACGAATCTTGTTGTCCTTTAGCAGGCTTTGCAGGATAAGAGAGCCCATGCAGCGTAGGTTGGAGGTGCCATTAGCTTCCGAGTCTTCCTGGTCGCTGAGGATGACCGTATCGTGAACTACCTCCACCCAGCCACGTAATAGTCCTTGGGTTTCTGGGCAGACAAAACCCTCCCTTGAGGAATCCCCACCTTCAATGCCCCCACGACTTAAGTATTCCTCCTCCTCCTCCTGTCTGATCTGAGGACCGCAGGAATGCTGTCTGCGTAAAGACTGGGACCTTGAGAGATAGGGAAGTTCTCCTCTTCCTCCTGCTGCTCTGCCTCTATTGCCACATCTATAATTCCCTGCAGAGTGTGCTCCAGCAGGAACACTAAAGGAATTGTGTCACTGATGCATGCACTGTCCCTGCTCACCATCCTCACTGCCTCCTCAAATGGTGACAGTACAGTACATGCATCCTTGATCATCAGCCACTGCGGGGGGGAGAAAAAAACAAAGTTGACCTGAACCTGTCCTTGTGCCATACTCACACAGGTACTCCTTGATGGCCCTCTGCTGCTTGTGCAGACGCTGCAGCATTGCTAATGTCGAGTTCCACCTTGTGGGCATGTCACAGATCAGACGGTTTGTGGGAAGGTGGAATTCTCTTTGAATTTCTGCCAGCGAACGCTTGCTGGGAATGACCATCTGAAGTGGCTGCAGACTTTTCTGGCCTGGCTGAGAAGCTCTGCCAGCCCTGGGTACTTGATTAGTAAACACTGTACCACTAGATTTAGGACGTGTGCTAGACATGGTACATGCGTCAATTTACCCTTGCGTAGGGTGGAGAGAAGGTTGCTGCCATTATCACAGACGACCATTCCCAGGTGAAGCTGGCATGGTGTTAACCATCTCTGCGCCTGGCCCTGCAGAGCTGATATAATTTCTGGCCCAGTGTGGCTCCTGTCCCCTAAACAAACCAGCTCAAGCACAGTATGGCATCTTTTTCCTTGAGCCATTGAGTAGCCCCTGTCAGGCTTCGGTTTAACTGCCACTTCACCAGAGACACAGAATGAGGAGGAGGAGGAGGAAGAGATGGTGGTGGAGCAGACAGACCTCATACAAGCAGCTTTCTGGAGGCGTGGAGGATGAACAAGCTCCAGCACAGAGCCCCGTCTTGGATCCCTCCCAGCTGCAATCAGAGTTACCCAGTGTACCGTGAAGGAAATGTAACGACCCTGTCCATGCTTGCTGGACCACGTGTCTAAAGTAACATGCAGCTTGCTGCTGACTGCCTTTCACAGCACATTAAGCAAATTCACGGAAGGGAGCAGAGTCCACCAGCTGGAAAGGCAGCAGCTGCCATGCGAGTAATTTATCTAAGATGGCATTTAGACGCTGTGTTTGGGGATGTTGGGACTATATTTTTTCTTACGCTGCAGCAGCTCGGGCAACGTAATCTGACTGCGTAAATCTTCAGCTGATGGGATGCTGTCACATTGTGAGGAAGGAGCTGGTGCATCCATTACTGTAGCATAATCCCTGTCAGTGGAGGTTGTAGGCAATGACATGGCAGAACATACAGTGGGGTAGAGACAGATGAGGAGGAGGACCTTTGCAAAGTTTTGCACCAACGGGATGTGTGGCAGATGGTCATATGTCGCCTCAAGCACGTGGTACCAAAGCGTCCGGTGTCTTTCCCACGCTTGAGCCTCATCTGACATAGATTACAAATAGCAACGGTGGGGTATGCTACACATTTCTTAAAGAACTCCCAGACAGCAGAGTTCCTGCATGTGTGCTCTGAGACAACTGTGCTCTGCATCTGAGCAGCTCTGACATCTGATGCCTTGGACTGGCTAGTGCTACAGTTGGTCATAGAGGATGTTGTGCCTCGTGTTTGCTGTGCCTCCTCCTCCTCCCCCTCCTCCTCACTTGATTCCTCTGTTCGATCAGGCACCCAGGTGGAGTCAGTGAGCTCATCATCATTGTCATCATCATCCCCTATCTCCTCGTCACTGGAACCAACTTGGCAGTATACTGGAGCTGCTGGGGCAACCTGAGTGCCAGTTATTTGTGTGTCATCACTGGCACCCCCTTCCTCTAGGTTGATTATACTCCCTTCCTCAACCTCAGAGATTGAATCAGAGCACTGTACTTGCTGTGCATCCTCAAGCAGCATGTCACTGTCATTGTAGTCAAACAATTCAGCTGACTCCTCCGTGTGTGATAGCGAGGCTACGGCAGGAGTAGCTGTGGACATGGAGGCTGCAATAGATGCTTTGGCAGCTGAGTTGGACTGTAAAGCACTACAAGCATGGCTGGCAGAGGACTCGGAGGATGAGGATGGCCTGGTTAGCCAATCCACCAAATCCTCTGTATGTTGCTGCTGCTTAAGAAGATGGCCAGCACCAGTTAGAAAGGACAAGCGTGCCCCTGCAGAGGATGTACCACGTCCACCACGACCAGAGGCACAGCCTCCCGACACAGAGGCTGCTTGCCCTCTTATCTGTGTCTGGGAGTGTCTGCCTGTCCTTTTTGTTCTTTCAGACATGGTGAGTGATATATAGATTAAATATATACAGAACTCTGATTCAACTCTGGTATAAAGATTAAAGATTTACAGAACTCTGGTATAACTCAGTGAGATACCCTGATAGCTGGCAGCCAGTGACAAGACACAGATTGCAATTCCCTCCTATAAATCAGTGAGACCCCCCTGATGGGTGACAGTGAGAAGACACAAATTACAATTTGAATAAATCTGCTAGAAGTATGTAGGACCCCCTGATAGCTGGCAGTGAGAAGACACAAATTACAATTCGCATAAATCTAATAGACGTATGTGAGACCCCCTGATGGGTGCCAGTGAGAAGACACAGATTACAAGTCTCAGAAACCTCCTTTAAATCAGTGTGACCCCCTGATGGCTGGCAGTGAGAAGACACAGATTACAAATCTCAGAAACCTCATTTAAATCAGTGTGACCCCCTGTTGGGTGGCAGTGAGAAGACACAGATTACAAATCTCAGAAACCTCCTATAAATCAGTGTGACCCCCTGATAGCTGGCAGTGAGAAGACACAGATTACAAGTCTCAGAAACCTCCTTTAAATCAGTGAGACACCCTGATAGCTGGCAGCCAGAGACAAGACACAGATTACAAGTCTCAGAAACCTCCTATAAATCAGTGTGACCCCCTGATAGCTGGCAGTGAGAAGACACAAATTACAAGTCTCATAAACCTCCTATAAATCAGTAAGAGCCCCTGATGGGTGGCAGCCAGTGAGAACACACGGATTATAACAATTCCCAAATATTTTGTAGAAATTACTGACGCCCAAAATACTGCATGGCACTGGCTGTGACAAGACACAGTTCACCTCAATTCCCAAATATTTTGTAGAAATTAGTGACCCCCAAAATACTGCGTGGCACTGGCTGTGTGACAAGACACAGATCACCTCAATTCCCAGATATTTTGTTGAAATTAGTGGCCCTCAAAATACTGCGTGGCACTGGCTGTGTGACAAGACACAGATCACCTCAATTCCCAAATATTTTGTAGAAATTAGTGACACCCAAAATACTGCGTGGTAATGGCTGTGTGACAAGACACAGATCACCTCAATTCCCAAATGTTTTGTAGAAATTACTGATGCCCAAAATGCTGTGTGTCTCTGACTGTGTGACAAGACACAGATCACCTCAATTCCCAGATATTTTGTAGAAATTAGTGACCCCCAAAATACTGCGTGGCACTGGCTGTGTGACAAGACACAGATCACCGCAATTCCCAAATATTTTGTAGAAATTAGTGACCCCCAAAATACTGCGTGGCACTGGCAGTGAGTCACAAGACACAGACCACCTCAATTCCCAAATATTTTGTAGAAATTAGTGACCCCCAAAACACTTGCTGGCAGTGACAAGACACGGATCACCTCAATTCCCAAATATTTTGTAGAAATTAGTGACCCCCAAAATAGTTGCTGGGACTGAGTACAAAGATTACAACAATTCCCAGATATTTGGTAGAAATGAGACCCCCCAGACCCCCCCCAGTAGCGTGGCAGACTTGCAGTAAGAACACACACTCTAAGACAACAACAATCTCCTATGAAATCTCCTCTCAAACGTGTGCAGAAGCGCTGTGTGGAAGCCTTACATAGTGTGCTGTGGGACTTAGCTCTGTGAGCCCATGATTGGGCAAAATTTGCCCAATCAGGACCCTGAGCCGTGATTGGCATAGTGTTGAACTTGTCTTGAGCCTGACCTGTGGTCGGGTGCAAGGCTGTAGCCAATTAGAAGCTTCAGGTCAGTGGAAAAGTGCATTGTGGTCCATTGTGGTGCATTGTGGGCGAACACGCAGCGAACACCCAGAAATGTTCGTAGTTCACGTACAAATGAACAGGCTATGTTCGATGCGAACTCTGAACCGATCGAACCGAACAGCTCATCCCTAGTAATAAGTAACCAGCGCCAAGAGACAGCTTGTTCAGGAGTCCCTATCTGGGAGCTCTGATTACATTCAATGATTATGTGTCTCAAGCTGGGATGTTGCCAAAAGACCAAACCTTGGCCTTGCACTTTGGACAAGGATTACGGAATTAGATTATGAGATATTATTTTTTTATTTAATCCGCTAGATAAGTGTGAGTAAGGACTGGATTTGGGAAAATGAGAATGTATTTCTTGAGTGTGTGTGTGTGTGTGAATGCAGGTGTGTATGCATTTTGTGGAGTGAAGCTGAACATAGGAAAACACAGATATAGATCTGACTCATGTTGATTATTAGATAGATTAACTTTTACATTCAAGTTTATCAGGGTTATTCAGAGAGCATGAAAAGCAGGAGAATGACTGGAGAATGGCTGGAGAATGAAAAATTCTAGGTCAAAATATCCGATTTGGAAAGTGAGATGAAAGGGAGAATTTTTCTGGTTTGGCTATTTTGACCTAGAATTTTTAATTCTCCAGCCATTCTCCAGTCATTCTCCTGCTTTTCACGCTCTCTGAATAACCCTGATTATATTTTTCTTGTTCGGTGAAGTACATTTTGGAAAATGGGAATAAATAGTTATTAAATGCCTAGATTAGGTATTTGGCCCAGGCTCCAAGTGTGGTTCGCTGGAAGAGTGGATCTAGATAGATAAGTGTATTTTATGCTCATAAAGGGCCTCCGTGGGGAATCCCTTTCGTACATTGTAAAGGTAGAGAGGTATTTTAGGAGTAATCACCAGAATTTTTTCTTTCTCTCTGAGCATCTAGAATGATCTAGAGGTATTAGGCGATGACACTGTGGCCCCAGGTATAATTAGTTTAATTCTCTAAATTTTGGTTAATCCTTTTAGATGATCATAGGTGATATGTGATCAAAAGAACGAATTGTTAGCTTTTAATTTTCTGTATGAATTTAAATATCCTGCATTGAAAAGCCTGTTCTGATAAATGGGCTGTGACTGTGACCTCCCTCCCCCTTTCTAAGTGTTAATTCTGTATGTAGACAGTCTTTTTTTACATAGGATGTGGCCTGTGGAATTTAGACACATTTCCTGTAAGGTCTTTGTTCCAGGAAGTGCAGGAAAAAGTGCGCGAACATTGTAAGCTAGAGAGAAAACATCAAATTTGATGTATAAATGTATCTGTATGCTGATTGGCTATAAATTCTTTGAAATCTAATAAATTGGTTTGTCTGAACAAAGACAGGCAGACATGATGCAGCCATATCTTTTGTGTGGTTGATATTACTGTCTCCGCTAGCGTCAGCGCATTTTTGTATTTTCTTATTTGGGAAGAAATTTGCAGATGTTTATGGCATTCTAATTATGGTAATTATGACCAGCTAAAATGTGTATTTATCAGTTACAGTTTCTGTGTGTCATATGATTAGGGTTAGAGTTCCTGTGTGTCATATAACTAGGTGTAGCGCTGGGTTTAATTCCCTGTCGTGGCAGTACCTATTTTTGGCCACCGGAGGGAGACAAGCGCGATGAGAGACATTTAACATTGGGACTACATTTCCCGGCATGCTTTGGGAGCGGACACAGGAAGTGGGTGGGACACAGACACTTACATCCTGAGCCTCGTGGAGAGAGCTGGGAGAGCACGCCAGGGAGTGAGAGGAGCAAGACGCAGAGCAGCAGAACGAGAGAGTGACTAGGCCGGAGTGCAGGCGGCCTGACAGAGCTAAAGACCAGGTTATTCAGCCTTATCAGAGGAAGACCCAGTGATTCACAGGACTACCCACGCTGATATTGAGGAAGCCGGAGGACCCCAAGTTAGGAGTTCCGCAGATCGATTGGACAGGGAGAGCAGGCAGTAACTGGTTATCTTGCGGCAGCTACAGAAAGCCAGACAGTGGATCCAGTAACCAAGAGAACCCCAGTCAACATCGAGCGGAGAGACGTCCTGGGTCGAGCGGAGCATCAAGGATCTGGCGGATGGGTGAGAGGCCTTCCAGGCCATTGTGAAAATAAAGCACGCTGCTGTTTGTTTCCAAAACCCACAGGGCCCCAACTTGACTAGTCGAAGATACCTCATAAGCAATTCACTGGCCAGTTGAATATTGTACCCAGGTACCATAACACACACACACACATACATTCTGGGACATAACCTGTGCGAGACTCACTCCCCAACCTCAAGAAAGGGGTTAAAGACTTTCTTCTTTTCTTTTCCGCTGCGTGTTTCTCGAATTACGAAGCCTTGTATTTTCTCTTTTCCGCTGCGCGTTTCTCGAATTACGAAGCATCGTATTTCTTTTCTGCTGCGCGTTCCCGCATTATGAAGTACTGTAAATATATATACGAACACCGTGTTATTCATTATATGCCATTTATTCTAGTAAACTATATAATTTATAAAATCCACAACGGTGCTGGAGTATTCCCTAGTGCGGGGAGACTGACCCGAGGTTCAATTTCAGTGGCTCCTCCGGGAGTGAGCGCTACATAGGGTTAGGTTATGGTTAAAGTTTCTGTTTATCATATGATTAGGGATAGGTTTGGGTTACAGTTTCTGTTTGTAGTATGATTAGGATTAGGTTAGGGCTACAGTTTCTGTTTGTCATATGATTAGGGTTTGGTTAGGGTTACCGTTTCTGTTTGTCATATGATTAGGGTTAGGTTAGGGTTACAGTTCCTGTGTGTCATTTGATTAGGGTTAGGGTTACAGTTTCTTTGTGTCATGAATAGAGTTAGGTTAGGGTTACAGTGTCTGTGTGTCATATGATTAGGGTTACAGTTTCTTTGTGTCATCATTAGGGTTACAGTTTGTGTGTGTCATATTTAGGGTTAGATTAGGGTTAAAGTTTCTGTTTATCATTTGATTAGGGATAGGTTTGGGTTACAGTTTCTGTTTGTAGTATGATTAGGATTAGGTTAGGGCTACAGTTTCTGTTTGTCATATGATTAGGGTTAGGGTTACAGTTTCTGTGTGTCATATGATTAGGGTTAGGGTTACAGTTTCTGTGTGTCATATGATTAGGGTTAGGTTAGGGTTACAGTTTCTGTGTGTCATATGATTAGGGTTACGATTACAGTTTCTGTGTGTCATATGATTAGGGTTACAGTTTCTGTGTGTCATATGATTAGGGTTAGGTTAGGGTTACCGTTTCTGTGTGTCATATGATTAGGGTTACAGTTTCTTTGTGTCATGATTAGGGTTTGGTTAGGGTTACAGTTTCTGTGTGTTATATTGTAACGGGGGTCCCAGGCAGATGCCAGGGAAGGCCCTTCATAGCATTCATTTTTAAGCCCTTGTGGTAGGTTAGTGGTTTGTTGCATTATGCAGATTCCAGCACACACTAAATCAGAGACAGAGCAAGAGGTGATAGTGCAGGAGACAGGCACAAGAGGGAGCCCTGCACTGGGTAAGATTTCTAAATACAGTTTGCAGGGCTGAGGGTGGACAAAAAGAATAACAGGAGTTAGCAATAGAATGTAACACAAGGATGTCACATGGTATTTCTCAACAGGATTGAATGAGACTTCAACGTATTCAGTACCCTGCAGGGCAGACCTCTTTGGTACTTGAATACACAACAATCAAGACTGCTGATCCTAACTCCCCCAGCTAGGGAGGTTAGACAGAATGTAAACACTAGATACTGCTCAGTTGCAAATGGTTTCGTGACCAAGTGTCTGTGGAGCAAAAGCTCTTTAACTAAGCACAGGCAGAGATATTTCATAAATGTCTAATAACAGTGGTTTATGCAATCGTAGTTGGCATCGGGGGGGGGGGGGTAGTCATACATGCAAGGTTAGCAACAGAGAGCACTCTCCTATAATTCAAATGAACAAGACACAATACAAGTTCACTGAATTCCACACCCTGCAGGGCAGAACCCCACTCAACAGTAATGTGAAACAGCCTATGCATACCCTAAGCTTCACAGAGAACACTATGAGCATACACAAGGAATAAGATAGAGAGATCCTCAAACAGACAAGGTACAAGGTACATACAGAAGAGAGGTCCAATATATAAGCCAGGTCATACATGATAAATGCAGAGCTATACTTCAGGGGACAGATGAGAGAATATTCCAGGAACCAGAGCCAGAGAGTTATACACAGAGATATCAGATACAAAACAGCAATACAGGGAGCAGGAACTCAATAGGTATAGACCTATCCTGACCCAAGGAGAAAGTGTACTGCTGGCCCTATATATAGGGCTAAGCAGCTCATGTGACCGCAGACTATCAGCCCAATAGAGATGGTCTGCAGAGCCTGGGCCTGAAATCCATCAAACAGAGGGATCCCTGCTTCTACCACCAGGGGGCAGGGCCGAAATGTGACATTGGGTGAACATTATATTCTGAGTTTTTCTGTTTATATTTGGTCACGGCTGATTTTAATCGGAAATAGAATAATTTGAGATATTTTAATCAGGGAGTGAAGAATGGAGATAGAGTGTTGCATCAGGTCAACGCTACTGTTCCCGGCGGTGTCGCAGCTTGTGTGTTTGATGAATCAATGTGTAGTAATGATTTGCTCCATCACCTCCACATTTGCTCGCGGCGTGGGAAATGAGAAGGTGAGTTATACACAGTGCGGGGAAAAATGATTTGATCCGTTGCTGAATTTATACGTTTGATAAAGAAATTATCAGTTTATAATTTAACTAGTTGTAAAGCCTGCCCAGAGGGCAGTCTATTGTGGATATACTGCCCCTGCTCATGGATATACTGCCCCAGCACGTGGATACTGCCCCAGCACGTGGATACTGCCCCGCACGTGGATACTGCCCCAGCCTGCCCAGAGGGCAGACTATTGTGGGTATACTGCCCCAGCTCGTGGATATTGCCCCAGCATGTGGATACTGCCCCAGCATGTGGATACTGCCCCAGCATGTGGATACTGCCCCAGCACATGGATATTTGCCCCCAGCACATGGATATTTGCCCGCACATGGATTTGCCCCAGCTCATGGATTTGCCCCCAGCTCATGGATTTGCCCAGCACATGGATTTGCCCCAGCACATGGATTTGCCCCAGCACATGGATTTGCCCCAGCTCATGGATTTGCCCAGCACATGGATTTGCCCCAGCTCATGGATTTGCCCAGCACATGGATTTGCCCCCAGCTCATGGATTTGCCCCAGCTCATGGAGTTGCCCAGCTCATGGAGTTGCCCAGCTCATGGATTTGCCCAGCACATGGATTTGCCCAGCACATGGATTTGCCCCCAGCTCATGGAGTTGCCCAGCTCATGGATTTGCCCAGCACATGGATTTGCCCCAGCTCATGGAGTTGCCCAGCTCATGGAGTTGCCCAGCTCATGGATTTGCCCAGCACATGGATTTGCCCCAGCTCATGGAGTTGCCCAGCTCATGGATTTGCCCAGCACATGGATTTGCCCCAGCTCATGGATTTGCCCCCAGCTCATGGATTTGCCCAGCTCATGGGGTTGCCCAGCACATGGATTTGCCCCAGCTCGTGGATTTGCCCAGCACGTAGATTTGCCCAGCTCATGGATTTGCCCCAGCTCATGGAGTTGCCCAGCTCATGGATTTGCCCAGCACATGGATTTGCCCCAGCTCGTGGATTTGCCCAGCACGTAGATTTGCCCAGCTCGTGGATTTGCCCCCAGGTCGTGGATATGGTCCCCCAGCTCCTGGATATGGACCCCCCCCAGCTCGTGGATATTGACCCCCCCAGCTCGTGGATATTGACCCCCCCCAGCGCTCATACTTACCTGTCGAGCGCCGCCAGGGAAGTGAAGATTTCCCCGCTTCCGGTCTTTGAAGGACCCAAGCCGCGGTCACGTGACCGGGGCTTGGGTCCTTCAAAGCGGAAGCGAGGGAACTTTCCCTCCGCCGCTCGGGGGACCCCGTTAGATGCACACAGCAGCCGGGTAGAGGCTGCGCTCGCAGCCTCTACCCGGCTGCCGCCCGCATCCAACCCCCGAGCGGCGGAGGAAACTTTCCTTCGCCGCTCTGGGGTTGGATGCGCGCGGCAGCCGGGTAGAGGCTGCGAGCGCAGCCTCTACCCGGCTGCTGTGTGCATGTGTAACCGCCGCGGCGAGCCGGCAGCCGGCTCGTGCCGCGGCGGTTGCATGCGCGCGCAACCAACCGCCGCTGGTTGCGCGCGCATACGCAGTAAGGCTTTGGCGACGGACAGCCAAAGCCTTACTCTTTTATTATATAGATGGTTTATTGTAACAGTGAGAAAAACAACAAAAACCTCCAGAAAAACACATTTCAGAACAGTTATAAATTGATTTGCATTTTAATCAGTTAATAAGTATTTGACGCCTTCATTAAACATGACTTAGTACTTGGTGGTAAATCCATTGTTGGTAATCACAGAGGTCAGAGGTTTCTTGTAGTTGGCCGCCAGGTTTACCGCTTCTCAGGAGGGATTTTGTGCTGCGCCTCTTTGCAGATCCTCTCCAAGTCATTAACAGGGTTATTCAAAGAGATTCGAAAAGTCACCGCATGTTCGGTGACTTTTTGTTCTCTTCAATTCGGTGCAAATCGGCTTTCCCATTTCGGCTACCCTGCGGTGTATTCAGCAAGCACCACAGTGCTGACTGTGATTTGACTGTAAAGTAAAGACAAATAAGTCAATGGGGCCTGATGGGATCCACCCTAAATTATTAAAAGAGCTCAGTGATGTAATAGCAAAACCATTAACAAGGATTGGTTATATAAATCTGTTAACGGGAGTCATCCCAGAAGACTGGAAATTAGCAAATGTTGTGCCCATTTACAAGAAGGGTAGTAGGGAGGAATCTGGGAGCTATAGGCCAGTTAGTCTTACGTCAGTAGTGGGGAAATTAATGGAAACCATGTTAAAGGAAAGGATTGTTGACCATCTAAAAACACATAGATTACAGGATCAGAAACAACATGGGTTTACCTCAGGGAGATCATGCCAAACTAATCTTATTGATTTTTTTGATTGGGTAATATAAAATAATAGACACAGGTGGTGCAGTAGACATTGCTTATTTAGATTTCAGTAAGGCTTTTGATACTGTTCCGCATAGAAGGCTTATCAATAAATTGCAATCTTTGAGCTTGGATTCCAATATTGTTGAATGGATTAGGCAGTGGCTGAGTGACAGGCAACAGAGGGTTGTGGTAAATGGAGTTTATTCGGCGCAAGGTCTTGTTACCAGTGGGGTGCCTCAGGGGTCAGTACTTGGACCCATTCTATTTAATATTTTTATTAGTGATATTGCAGAAGGTATTAATGGAAAAGTATGTCTTTTTGCTGATGACACAAAGATTTGCAACAGGGTTGACGTTCCTGGAGGGATCAGCCAAATGACAAATGATTTAGGTAAACTAAAAAAATGGTCGGAGCTGTGGCAATTGAGTTTTAATGTGGATAAGTGCAAGATAATGCACCTGGGATGTAAAAACCCAAGGGCTGAATATAGAATATTTGATATAGTCCTAACCTCAACATCTGAGGAAAGGGATTTAGGGGTTATTATTTCAGAGGATCTAAGGGTAAGTAGTCAATGTAATAGAGCAGCAGGAAATGCTGGCAGAATGCTTGGTTGTGTAGGGAGAGGTATTAGCAGTAGGAAAAGGGAAGTGCTCATGCCACTGTACAGAGCACTGGTGAGACCTCACTTGGAGTACTGTGTGCAGTACTGGAGACCGTATCTCCAGAAGGATATAGACATCTTAGAGAGAGTTCAGAGAAGGGCTACTAAAATGGTGTACGGCTTGAAGGAGAAAAGTTACTAGGAAAGGGTTAATGATCTTAACATGTACAGCTTGGAAAAAAAGACGAGACAGAGGAGATATGATAGAAACATTTAAATACGTAAAGGGAATTCACAAGGTAGAGGAAGGGAGTATATTTAAAAGGAACAAAGTAGCAAAACAAGAGGACATAGTCTTAGATTAGAGGGGCAAAGGTTTAAAAGTAACATCAGGAAGCATTATTTTACTGAGAGGGTGGTGGATACATGGAACAGTCTTCCAGTTGAAGTGGTAGAGGCCAAAACAGTAATTGAATTTAAGCAGACATGGGATAGGCATAAGGCTATCCTAAACAAAAGATAAATCCAGGTAAAGTATCCATGTAATTGGGCGACTAGATGGGCCGAAAGGTTCTTATCTGCCGACATTTTTCTATGTTTCTATGTTTCTATGCTGTCGAAGTGCAGGGAAAAGCTGCCAAAAACATGGCGAATGCACCCCGAAAACCTGCAAAAACATCTGGATTAACCCGTCGAAGACGCCGGAAAAACCCAAGCAGGAGCCGATCACATGCAGCGAAGCCGCCGGAAAAAGCCGAGACCGTAGAAGAGGCAGTGAATAAATTAGAAAAACAGTTCGCTTGAATGATTGAAAAGTGAAACGCTGTTTGCAAAGAAACTACTGAGCGAAAATGTCTGAAATTTACATATAAAATCCAATGAATGATAATAAAAAGGGCTGTTACAGAAAAAATAAGTAAACTTAAAATAAAAAACAAAATCCAGAAAAATGCTTAAAATTTCCTAAAAAATCTATAAATAAAGAGATTCTTTACTGCAGAATTTTATAATGAACGGTTTATTAGATATTTAATTAAAACAGGAATATTTTTAACATTGAAGTCTATGGCATTCGCCTGAATAAACCTGCCGAATTAAACCACCGAATGGCAGGGCATTAGGGGAACCTTTCACTGCTGGTTTGTGTTCTCTGAGTGGCCGAAGCAGTGCTTTTTCATGGGGATTTCACTGCCCTCGAACAGGCACCGAACAGGCACCGATTGTGCAGGCAATTCGCCAGGATTTGGTGAATTGCCTGCTCTCTGAATAGCCAAATGGCCAGGAAAGGTAACCGAACGTTGATTTTCAGCGTTCGGTTACCTTTCTCCAGCCATTCGGATCTCTTTGAATAACCCTGTAAGTTTTCAAGGCTGACGTTTGGCAACTCCAACCTTCAGCTCCTCCACCACGTGATACAAATGCTTCCCATGCAACGTTTAACATGGAGGCTGCATTAGAAGCTTTGGCAGCTGAGGTGGACTGTAAACCACTACAAGCCTGACTGTTGTTTGGTGAAGTAAGCTCCTAGATGCTCCCCGCGACCAGAAGCAGTGGATCGGACCACCCTTTGCGCTGTGGGATGAGAGGCAAGTATGTGATTTTCGGGGGGTTCCAGCTTGTGCTGACTGATTCTGCAGAAGCGGCGTCACTTAGCGCCAGCGTCTAGCTGTGGGTAACTTTTGTAGCTATGGCGCGATGGTAATTAGCGTTAGGACTTTGCGCTCCCCATGTTAAGTATAGGGAGCGCAAAGTACAGTAACCTCGCGCTGAAAAGCACAATCTCCTGGATTTTTTAACCTGTTACCGTTGGGATTGTAATATGAGGGTCCTGTGCTAGGATGTGATATGGGCAGCATGCAGTAACCTCATTTAACCCAGCACCAACGCTCACATGTGTGAGTGCTAGCGTAAGGAGGTGATGGGGCCCTACATATATAGTGCACACACAGAACATGTACAAATACAGTACACACAGAATACATGCATGTATAGCAAAAGAACATTTAAGATAATATACACCCCCCAGAATAATATACACAGCACTGAGCCCCCAGACTATTTTCCCCAGTTCACATGGATATTCTTGACCCCTGCTCATAAGGATATTATTGACCCAGGTCTCATGGATATTGCCCCAGCTCTCATGGATACTGCCCCAGGTCTCATGGATATTGCCCCCAGGTCTCATGGATAGTGCCCCCAGGTCTCATGGATATTGCCCCCCAGGTCTCATGGATAGTGCCCCCAGCACTCATGGATATTGCCCAGCTCTCATGGATAATGCCCCAGCTCTCATGGATATGCCCCAGCTCTCATGTATATGCCCCCCCCAGGTCTCATGGATAATGTCCCAGCTCTCATGGATAATGCCCCAGGTCTCATGGATAATGCCCCAGGTCTCATGGATATGCCCCCAGATCTCATCATGGATATGCCTCCAGGTCTCATCATGGATATGCCCCCAGGTCTCATGGATATTGCCCCCAGGTCTCATGGATATTGCCCAAGGTCTCATGGATAGTGCCCCCAGGTCTCATGGATAGTGCCCCCAGGTCTCATGGATATTGCCCCCAGGTCTAATGGATAATGCCCCCAGGTCTCATGGATATTGCCCCAGGTCTCATGGATAGTGCCCCCAGGTCTCATGGATAGTGCTCCCAGGTCTCATGGATAGTGCCCCCAGCTCTCATGGATAGTGCCCCCAGGTCTCATGGATAGTGCCCCCAGGTCTCATGGATATTGCCCCCAGGTCTTATGGATAATGCCCCCCAGGTCTCATGGATAATGCCCCCAGGTCTCATGGATAGTGCCCCCAGGTCTCATGGATAATGCCCAAGCTCACCTCTCATTGCCGCCGCACATTGCCGGCGGCGGCGTGCTTCCTGCTAGAACGGCCACTGACAGGAAGTGCAGCCGCTTGCCTGGGATCGATGAAACAGCCTGCCGCGATCTCGCGGGCAATCGTTCCCGCAGGACTTGGCTGCGCCCCTTCACAGCTGTGCCCGAGGCACGTGCCTCACTCGCCTCGCCCTTCCTACGGCCCTGCTTGCCCCCTTGAGGTGGGGCAAGTAATAGCTGTGCGATACACAAGGAGTTATTCAGAGATTTTCAAAAAGTCTCCGCACTTCCGGTGACTTTTCATTCCACGCACTTCAGGACGATTCGACGATTTCTAGGTCGCCGACCCTGCAGTGTATTCAGCAAGCACCACAGGGCCCCCGTAGTGAAGGGGATACTCAATGCAAACCCGCAGAACACTTGCCGAACACGCACCGAATACTCACTGAAAAGCAGCAGAAAACTCACTGAAACCACTGCAAAAACTAGGGATGCACCAATATCACTTTTTTAAGACTGAGTATGAGTACCAATACTTTTAAAAAGTACTCACCGATACGAGTACCGATACTTTTATTTTATGTCATGTGACCGCTTTTCAATAACAGACCTCATATAAAAATTCCCCCAGCTCACATGTATATATCCCCCAGATATGAGGGAACATCTGCCCCACGGATGCCAGACGCAGGGCTGTGATGTGGCCGCCGGGCCGTGGAGGCTTTGGCAGTGGAGAGACATCTCGGCTGGAGGCAGCGTCACAGCCTCCACGGACCGGCGGTCGCGTCACAGCCCTGCGACTGGACCCGCCGCTGTGTAAGTAAGGCCTCTGATGCCTAACACTTACCTGAACTAATTTCCTCTTCACACAGGGAAACACACAGCCAGGATCCATTCACAAACTCAGTAGTCCCACCCTCCCTCCCAATCCACCCCCACCCAGGACCCACCTCTATTTTCAGGCATCCTTTCCAGCTGTCTACACTTCTTTCTCTAATTACTCTTTCTAATCCCAGGCTTCTAATTCCCAGGCAACCATCAATCACTCTCACCTTGCAGTCCTCTCCTCCTGTTTCCAACCCCAACCCTTCTAGATTGTGAGTTCCTACGGGAATAGGGCCCTCATCTCCTCCTGTACTGTTTGTCAAATGTTGTTCAATGTATTGTAACCCTGTCTATACTGTGCCTATTGTACAGCGCTGCGGAATATGCTGGCGCTTTATAAATAAAGAATAATAATAATAATAATAATATTGCGGCCCGCTGGAGGGGAACGCTGGCCAAATGCTTTTCATGCATGCGGCCAGCTTCCCCAGCCCCTGGATACTGGCAAGTCAGCCCAGCGCTGACTTCCGGTATCGGGGGAGGTATCGGGCCATTTGCACGAGTACCAAGTAGTCGTGCAAATGGCAGTATCGGCACCGATACCGATACTAGTATCGGTATCGGTGCATCCCTAGAAAAAACCCCGCCGAACATGCTGGAAAACCCGATGAGCCGCTGATCACAGCACAGAGCCGCTGCTGGAAAAAAACGACAAGCAGATGAATGTGGTATAAAACAAATTTTTAAAAAAAGTTCGCTTGAAAGTTTCTGTTACAGAAAAAATAAAAAATGATTTAGGCATTCTTCAGGAATTTTTTTTTTGAACAACCTAAAAAAATTCTAGAAATTAAGAGACTAAGAATTATACCCTTATTTTCTTTTTACAACTTTTCCCATGTAAGTTACCTTCCCTCACCCCCCCGCCTCGCCCCTTTCCCTTCCCCATAAATGAAAACACAACAAAGTATTGGCATTTTGAAAAGGTCACGTCTTTTATTAATTAAGGCCAAATTCTTTGCCTCTAAGGCAGAATTATTATTATCGATCCTCGTGTGCCAAATACGCTTCACCAGATAACACTGGCAGCCAGATAACACTGGCAACTGCAATGCACCACAAGCATTGCCCAGAAATAGCACCCCACGTGGCTAAGCAGGATGACCACACGTCTGCTCAGTGTATCTTTTATGGCAGATAGCAGGCCGAGAGGATCTGCAAACCAGGAAGGCACCTGAGCTTTGTTGAACCAGACCACCACTCACCCCGTACCCTGCAGACCCTCCCCCCACTATCGCCTCTCCACGTGCCAGGCTGCCTATTTCACCGCCACCAAAAACAAGGACCCTCTTTTTACTGCTACCAATAAAAACCCGTGACCTTTCTTCTTACCTCACTAAAACTCCTTAGCGTGCCTTCAATGAAGAGTGTGTTCCCAGCCTTATCACTCCTTCAATGAACTCCTCACTTCTTGCTCCTATTTCTGGGTGCTCCAAACCATTAAACCATGGCCAGATAACACCAGCAAATAGCACGGCCAGATAAACACTGACAAAATGCAGTGTACCACACACATTGCCCAGAAATAGCGGCCCCACGTGGCTAAGTAGCGTGACCACGCGTCTACTCAGGGTCTCTTTATATCGCAAATAGCAGGCCGAGAGGATCTGCAAACCAGGAGGGCACCTGAGCTTGGCCGAACCAAACCACCACTCAGCCCCGTACCCTACAGACCCTCGCCCTATTATTGCCTGCCCACGTGCCAGGCTGCTATTTCACCACTCACAATACCTATCTCTTCTCTAGCTGTCCCCTAAATGTAGTACCATAATATCTGGCTTACCCCACTTTCTCCTGGATGTCTTTGCTATTCCCAATAACTGCCCCACCCCGTACCTTGCTTCCCTATCCATCCAATCCCTACTTCAAATACACTGCACCCTGGGGTCGCTCCTCTTTTGGTGCCAGCAGCATGACTCTCCATCCAGTGCACATAGGAGTGTCCCAGGATCCGCACTCTCATTGCGTGTCCTGCAAATAACCAAAATGTAAACTATTAACTGTAATGCACACACACACAGTGTACCCAAACTGAAAAGAAACCAAAAGAAAAAGGGAAACAAATTCTTATTAAAACAAAACAATTGTTCCCCATAAGTTTTCCCCTCATTTCTTTAATGGCCTCACATATCTCCTATACACTTCCCATTTCCATCTCCCCATCTTTTTAATGCGGTCCTTTTGGGTAAACCAATTCTGCCTCAGTACTAGCAGTTCCTATCCTGAAAGAATGGGGGCAAATATAACTCCCCTTTCAACCAAGCCCCTCCGTGGCCTGCTGCGGAACCATTTTGAATTGATACCCGGACAAGTTAGTACCACCCTTGTGCCCCCAGAACATGCGACCGTTTGAAGGAGCCGCCTCCATGTATCCCCTCACACATACCACTGGGCATAAACTCAAACTGCGCATCAATCCCACTCCATCCGTCACTCTCACATCCTCCTTTCTTAATTGAGAAGAATATTCACCCAGAGCAATTAGTTCCTCAATCCTTAGGGCAGCTGAAAAACTAAAAAAAATGCTGCCCTAAAAAGATTGTTATCAGCTCCATCTTATCTCCTCCCTTGTACTCCGCTGTACCCCACGCTCTCAAGATCTTCCTCACCACGAACTGTTTAGCCCAGTCCTCCTCTTCCTTTAACCGAGCAAAGTATGAAATACCACTAAATAGTTACCAAGCTGTCCTTTCTTTATTGACTTACCCCCGAACTTCATTAGATATTTTGAAAACAACATTCTGCCCTATCTTCTCTGTCCCTTTAAAACTCGATCCAACCCTTTCACTGCTTGCTCTACGATGCCCATGTCCTCTGCCACAACAATCTCCTCACCAAATCATTGATGCCCTCTAACTGCTCCCCATCTGCCAAAGAAACGGAGGGCATTCTTCACCCTGCAAATTATTTCCCCTAGGTGCCAAATGTCGGAACACATCCCACTTGAATCTGGACAATCTATCCGCCACCACCTTCCTTACCCCCGGTATGTGATTTGCCGTGAAATTAATATTGCTTCTCAAACATATCAGCACCAAATACCTGACATAGTCTACAACCTGCGGTGATGATGCAGACATGTTATTCAGCACTTGCACCACACCTTGAATATCAGACCCAAAAAAGGGGGGATGCTTTTTTTTCTCTAATTTTATCCCTCACAGTTGTATTGCCCCGACAATTGGAAAATAAAAAATTCCAGTAACACCAAGCTTTGCACCCTTCCATTGAATCCACTCCTGGGCCATTTGCCTGCTCACCATTTGAAATTACACTAGACCATTTGATCTTAATGTCTGGCCATTCCCCCCAAACCACCTACAAGTCTCCCCGATCAACTACATTTATATTGTTACCGCCCCCCGATCCTATCGCATTCTCCAGTCCCTTTGGAACCCGTTACCATGAAATCGTCCAAGTAATGTACTATACGTCTCCTCCCCGCTCTCTTCTCCACTAACCAATGCAAAAAAGTAGGAAGCCTTTCTAAAGGGAGCACGGGATATTGCCCACCCCAATGGGTAAACATATCTATGTAAAATTACCCATCGAATTTACACCCCATTAAAAGAAAACCCCTTGGACACAGCGGTACGGCCTGAAGGCTGCCTCTAGATCAAGCTTAGCTCACTCTGTCCCCTTGCCAGCTACCCTTACCAAAATCACCACCTGATTGAATGAATGGTAGCTAACAGAAACATCTTCCCTACTTATTGCCTCTGCAAAGAAACGGCCGTCCCAATGTTTATTTGTATGTATTTTCCTTACATTCCCTTGCTCTGTGTATCATGTAGAGTATTGTATTCCCTCTGTATAGTGTAACCTCTGTATTACGATCCAGTCTTTGTGTAGTGTACACCCCCCTGTAAGTAATGAATTCCTTTTGTTTTCACATGCTTTCATCAGCCCCTCCCCTCCCCCCAGCAACTAAGGTCACCAGCTCACTGTTATCTCAGCCATTGTTCCTATCTGAGAGTGACTCTATTTTTTCTCTATTTTTTATCATTAGTGATTTCAGTGTGTTATAGAGAGGTATTTTTCGTGATTTCAGGGTGTATGATAGCTAAATCATTAACGTGATTTTATGTGTTATTCCGAGGTCCTACGTGTGATTACACAGGAGAACCACTTGGCTGGACGCGCTGAGCGCGTCCATAGCAGCCAAGTGGTTAAAAAAAATAAATAAGAAAAATGCCTAAAGTATCCTAAAAAATGGTTATCCAAAGAGATTCGAAAAGTCACCTCACGTTCGGTGACTTTTCGTTCTCTTTAATTCGGTTCCTTTTGCCGATCCCATTTCAGTGACCCTGCGGTATATTCAGCAAACACCACAGGGTCCCCGAATTGCAGGGAAAGGCTAACGCAAACCTGACGAAAACTAACCGCAAAACTCACCGAATGCACGCCGAAAACCCTCAAAACATCTGGATTAACCTGCGAAAATCACGGAAAAAGCCCGAGCAGGAGTCGATCGCACACAGCCGAAGCAGCCGAAGCAGCTGAGACGCAGACGAGGGAGGTGAATAAATTAGCAAAACCGTTTGTATGAATCTGTGAAAATGAAACGCTGTTTGCAAAGGAACTACTGAGCGAAAATGTCTGAAAGTTGCACATGAGGTCCAGGGAATGATAATAAAAAGGGCTGTTACAGAAAAAATAAGTAAACTTAAAAAAAAAAAAAACAGTCGGACTTTAACCCTTTCGCTGCTGAGGCTTTTCCCGCCTCTGTGCTGAGGTCATTTTTACCGGTTTTGCTCGTCATGTTTAAACGTGTTTTGAAGCTTATTTTAGTATATGACCCAGACATATTATATATCGTTCTTTTCGTCAGACTCGGCAGATTCATAATATGTCATTATTATATGTATACGTCATGACCTGTCTGTATATTATAACAAAAACTGCAATAAAATATGAATTTTCAACAATTTACAACGTGTAAAGTGTATTTTTTTCACATTTTAACATGCGAGCAATTGTGGTTATATTTTGTATCGGGTGCGCTTGTTAAAAAAATTAGAAATGGGGTCTCGTTACATTTTTTTTGGGGAGAATTACGTGATTTTTAACAAACGCACCGCATACAAAAATCGTTAGTGCAGCATCATTGTTCACATTATAATTGAAATGGGAACAATATTGCTGCATTAACAAACCAAAAAAAAAAAACCTTTTTTTTTTTTTTTTTATAATTTATTTTTTAATTATTATTTTTTTTTTTTTTTAAAACTTTTTTCACAGTCGTGTTTGGTATCGTTGGAACGGCCATGCTCTCACCAATCCAACAGTACCAAACTTTAACCCCTAGCTGCCACGGATCGGGAGATAGGGGGTTCATTGGAACCCCCTATCTCCACCGTTGGTGGCAACTAGGGGTTAACTCCAGGACTGGCATCATCGTGCTATGCACGATGACACCAGTCCTCAGGGGGAGTTCCCGGAGACTTGGCCGACATCCAAGATGTCGGCCAGCTCCGGGAAAGGATCACGAACCGGCGCTTTTCAGCGCCGATTCGTGATCCGGTTCCCTGGGGGTTAATGACAGCCACCGTTTGGAAGGGCAGGCTGTGCCCTTCCAAGCGGTGCCTGTATTAACCCCCTGCTCCCTGGCGATCGGGAGGGAGAGAGGTCCGAAGGACCTCCCCCCCTCCCTTTCAGGCGCCTTCTCCGCACATGCGGGGGGGCGCCTGAATTAGATGTCATTGCGTCGCCGCGATGACATCTAATGTCCCCGCCGGGCTCCTGAGTGCTGGGCTGACATCCAAGATGTCAGCCCGCACCGGGGGGGGCGCAGCAATCTGCCGGAATCTGGCGGATTGCTGCCTCCTGTGCTCGGACGCGCTGAGCGCGTCCGTAGCACAGGAGAACCACTTGGCTGGACACGCTGAGCGCGTCCATAGCAGCCAAGTGGTTAAAAAAAAAAAATAAGAAAAATGCTTAAAGTATCCTAAAAAAATCTATAAATAAAGAGACTCTTTACTGCAGAATTTTATAATGAACGGTTTATTAGATATTGAATTAAAACGGTAATATTTTTAACATTGAAGCCTATGGTATTCTCCTGAATTAACTTGCCGAATTAAACCACCGAATGGCAGGACATTAGGGGAACCTTTCACTGCTGGTTTGTGTTCTCTGAATTGCCGAAGCAGTGCATTTTCATGGGGTTTTCACTGCCCTCGAACAGGGACCGAACAGGCACCGTATGATCAGGCAATTCGCTAGGATTTGGGGAATTGCCTGCTCTCTGGATAGCCGAATGGCCAGGAAAGGTAACCGAACGCTGATTTTCAGCGTTCGGTTACCTTTCTCAAGCAATTCGGATCTCTTTGGATAACCCTGTATGTATAGTGAGTTCCTTTTGTGTGTATGGTGAGGACACATGCGTGTATAGGGAGGTCAATTGTTTGATTTCACTGTGTTTATATGGGTTGCTTAGTATGACTTTGGCCTGTACAGTACACTACAAATTGCTACAGCCCATGCATGTTACCAAAATTGGACAGTCAGTCTTGTGCTATACTGAGCACTTTAACTAATAAGGCACAGCAATCCACAGACAGACAAAGGCAAAATTACTGGAAACCCAAATGCACCTAATAACATACAAAACAACAAATCACTGAATTCTTGCAGAGTTATCCCAGAACAACACCCATTAGAAATTACTATCACGCAGCTCTACACCAAATGAACAAGGAATACAGTATTGCAAATTGAAACAAATATAAATAAGCATCCACTAAATAAAACCTACAAATCCATACAATGGGAAACCCACACCTTTCCTTCCAATAAATAATGGAATATATATATAGCAGACTTATGATAATAGAGTATACATAACAGATTGATACAGCAAGTAATACTCATCCAGTCATTGGTTTTCATACGATGATGGTGATGGTAAAAATGGAGCTAGCTGGCCAAGAAAATAAAATTAGCTGGGACGTTGCAGAGCGCGGTCGCATGTAAGGAGAGCTCCTGAGACCAGCGCTGAATTTTCATTACTTGCGGCTAAACAAAAGCAACCCCGGGGCTGAAATTTCACCCACAGCTGGGTGATACTTCCTGGCTCCCAGATGGTGCCCCCTAAGGCACAACGAGCGTTGGAACCGGCAAAATCGGCGAAAAAAGACCGGATTCGTGAGGCCCAAGATGGCGAATCTCCCTCCTCTGTTTCCTCTTTTACAACGGAAGCGGCTGTAGCAGGCCCACCCTGCATGTCTGACACCTTACCACCTTCAGAAAGCAGACTTCATGCCATGCTGCAAGAACTTCGATCTACTATACAAACGGATCTTAAAGAGGCGCTGCAGGAGCTGAGGCGCGATGTACAAGACCTGGGTGAGAGGACAGACTCTTTGGAGTCTAAGACAGACGACTTATGTTTGGCCCATAACGATTTAGTGGACCGCCATATAGCTTTGCAGACAGCACATGACACTATGGCAACGAAATTGGCCGATTTGGAAGATCGTTCATGGCATAACAATGTACGGATCCGGGGCATTCCGGAGGCAGTAACCCCTGCTGATCTTCAGCCCTATATTATGGAACTTTTCCAGATCCTGGTACCAACGTACTCGTCACAGGATTTCCTGATGGATCGGGAACACAGACTGCCACGCGCCAAGAACCTGCCGCCCTCAGCTTCTAGAGATGTTCTAGTTCGGGTGCACTTTTTCCACGTTAAAGAAGCGATAATGAGAGCAGCACGGAAATCTATGCCTCCGCCTTCTCCGTATGCTGAAGTTTCTTTTTACGCAGACCTGTCAACAGCTA
>RXON01001505.1:0-41513 GCA_009667805.1 Leptobrachium leishanense
ATTCTTATATAAGAATATAATTCTTCCCAGTATGAGCAGAAAAGGAACTAAATTCCTCCTAAAATTGGTGAGTGGAACTGACATTCCTGCAGGGTTTGACCCCCCCCCCCACCACCTCTATATACAGCAGAGGGTTCTCTCTGGGTCCCATCAGCAGATACAGTATGGGGCGCCCACCTCCCTGTGAGGAAAAGCAGGACTAAAGGACTTCAAAAGCCATTTAACCATGACTAGCTCAACCGTTAAAATGAGTGAAGGGGTTAAACTTGTGATAAAGAGAATTGTGCTCTAAACCAACAGGGTTATCCAAAGAGATCCGAATTGCTTGAGAAAGGTAACCGAATGCTGAAAATCAGTGTTCGGTTACCTTTCCTGGCCATTCGGCTATCCAGAGAGCAGGCAATTCGCCAAATCCTGGCGAATTGCCTGAACATACGGTGCCTGTTCGGTGCCTGTTCGAGGGCAGTGAAATCCCCATGAAAAAGCACTGCTTCGGCTATTCAAAGAACACAAACCAGCAGTGAAAGGTTCCCCTAATGCCCTGCCATTCGGTGGTTTCATTCGGCAAAATTATTCAGGAGAATCCCATAGGCTTCAATGTTAAAAATATTCCCGTTTTAATTCAATATCTAATAAACCGTTCATTATAAAATTCTGCAGCAAGAAGTCTCTTTATTTATAGATTTTTTAGGATACTTTAAGCATTTTTCAGATTTTTTTATTTTTTTTTTAAAAGTCCGTTTTTTTTTTTTTTTTGTTTTTTTTTTCAGTTTACTTATTTTTTTTGTAACAGCCCTCTTTATTATCATTCCCTGGACCTCCTGTGAAAATTTCAGACATTTTCGCTCAGTAGTTTCTTTGCAAACAGCGTTTCATTTTCCCAGATTCATACAAATGGTTTTTCTAATTTATTCACTGCCTCCTCTACGTCACAGCTGCTTCGGCTCTGTGTGGTTCGGCTCCTGTTCGGCTCCTGTTCGGCTTTTTCGAAGGTTAATCCAGATGTTTTTGCTTGTTTTCAGCGTGCATTCGGTTAGTTTTCGTCAGGTCTTCAACAGCTTTTCTCTGCAATTCGGGGACCCTGTGGTGCTTGCTGAATACACCGCAGGGTCACCGAAATGGGATCGGCAAAAGGAACCGAATTGAAGAGAACGAAAAGTCACCGAACGTGCGGTGACTTTTCGAATCTCTTTGGATAACCCTGCAACATTCAATACTACAAACCACACAGGGTGACACCCCAATACACATGTTGGCAACAAGAACCAACTGGCCACTCACAAGACCAAATGTGTTGCATGAAGGATCTTCCCATGAATTCCTTCAGGTTAAAAAGGAAAAGTGTAGACGGTCAATATTTAAAATCAAATGCAATAAATGATTTATCTATATTGGCTGTCCTGTTTTTTGGTTTTTCCCTAAAGGAATTCATGGGAAGATCATTTTATTAGACACATTTGGACTTACAAATTCTGTCCTGTGATTGGCCAATTGGCTCTTGGTGCTAATGTGTAACGGCTGTTTGCCCCAAGGACTCGCTCCCCCCTAGGACCCTCATGCTGAGTTACATCTTGCCAGACATGGTGATCCTGAGCCTCCAATACAGGAGTAGGGATACATAGGTTCCTGCCTGGGAGACCATACATTGCCATGGATGCCCAGCTGAAGTTAATGACTACAATACACCCGCTGCAGTAATACGAAATCTGTATTAAAGGTAATGGCAGACAAAACTGAAGCCGGCAGTACAGTGCTAACACACCACCAGCTCCCTCCCAAATAACCTGTAACCCACCAGGGTGAAGACTGAGGGTGGGGGCTCTTAGGATGTAAAATAACATGTGAAAACAGACACTACCAAGGAGGTTTTGTCAGTGAATCGACGTGCAGGATGGGTTAAACTTGGGCATTAAACACATGTAATGAATGTCTTCTTGTTGCATTTCAGATGCCGTCCTGTTTGTCGTGACCAAGGATTTCCTTGGCAAGGTTGGACCACCTCCCAAGGATCGCTTGGACAACTTTAATGCAAGAACTCCAGTTGTGGGGAAGCTGAATAACGTCAGTAAAATCGCCTTCAACCCAGACGGGGAGCTGTTTGCTGTCCGTGATGATGATCTGTACAGGGGACCTATGCCTTCCGATGCCAACCTGGATTGGTTTACTGTGGCCAGAAGAGTGGGTAAAGGTGGCTGGAATAAATATAAATTCATGGTGTTTGATCCATGCGGGGTTCTCTATGCAGCCACCCATGATGGTCAGTTCTTTAAAGGTCCTGCACCAACAGATGACACGGTGTGCTGGCTGACTTGCCGTGCCATAAAAGTAGGAGCCGCTGCCTGGAATGATTTCGACAGCCTTTTCTTTGACTCTCAAGCCATCCTTTATGCAGTGTCACACGATGACCGGCTTCTGAAGAGATATCCTCCAACCAGAGCTGATGATGACTGGTATGCCTCCAGTACAACCATTGGAAAAGCAGGCTGGCGCAGTCTCTCCCACTTCATGGGTTTCAGTCCAGATGGAGACCTGTGGTGTGTGGATTCAAGCAATGGTAACATCTATAAAGGGCCGGCCCCGGATACAGCCGACACCAACTACATGGAGAACGCAGAGAACCTGGGCCATAGCTATAACATGTATCCATTTCTTGCTTTCACCTCTGATAAACCATGTTCAGTAGTTACTGAATAACAAACGATAAGTCTTTGGTCATTTAATACCGTGTCATGTATCAAATACAATAAAAATAAATACAAATAAACTGATTCTGGTGAATAAATGACTACAAGCCTATATTACAGACACACTGGTTTTTAACATGGACTCACCACCAGACTGACCACGCAGCTCACTGGAAGCTCATGCACAAATTAAAGCCGTTTAGCTGTTTCCGGTTTGTTATTTTGGAACCGTGAAACACCAATCTTAGTTATGACCCTTAACACTGAATTGATTCAGTCTGCAGCAAATCAGATCATTTTAACCTTGGACTTGCTGTACAGTGATTTTGATCATGTGACTTGTCTAACCATGGGACAGTACAGGTTTAACCCCTGACATAACCATTTTGTCCCTTGGATAGTGTGGTTTGAGCAGACAGAACAAGCTGTTACATGATCTCAACTTGTTATTGTGCATTTCCCTTCAGATCTATGAACCTGATCTCTTGTCAGCTTCACCCAGCTCCAGGGGTTAAACCTCCTAGCTGGTTGGTACTTTCTGTTGCAGTGCCCAGACTGTAGCCCCAGTTTAGGTGGGTCTGTTAAATTGGATCAAAGCTGAGTTAAAGACCCCCCCCCCCCTTCTATTTTGTGATTGCATAAAAATTGGCGTCAAGGTTGCAGTTCACTCTATTGAATTGCCTGGATTTCTAGAAAATGTCTTGTATTTTCTTAAACCCTTGCCATTTAACCCCTTCATGTGGGACATGTCCTCATTGCACGTTACATGCGGAGAAGGTGCCCCACACGTCATCAGCTGTATGGGACCCCCGGCAGAGATACTCACCTCTGTCCGGGGTCCCGCGGCGTTCTGATTTCAGCGTCCAGACTCTGGTCACACTTCCCCCCCCCGTAAATAACATCGCGCGATGACATTTCCAGGCTACCCTGGTTGTAGTGGCACCCCTTTGGAGGGGCCAATCGTGGTTTCCGGCACTCTTTGAGATGGTCATAGATTGTCCACAGGTGTTACCTTGCCCCTGGATCTCCTCACGGATCTGGAAGGCAAGCCCCACCCCCTTATCACGTCTCAATGTCCATTTTAATTGCATGGTTGGTATCAGGGGACCCGGCTCTGTCGCTGGAGTTTCGGAACGCCCTGGCCCCTGGTACCCACGTGGTCTACGGCGCTGCCTGGTCTCGGTTGATTCGCTGGTGTGTGGATGGGGATCTGGATCCCCTTTCAGCCCCTGTGAATGCTGTGGACTTCCTCACCGACCTGTTCAGGGTTTGGCGTACCGTACGGTTAACTCATTTCGTTCTGCAATTTCAGCAGGGCACATCGGTTTCCAGGGAACTGCGGTGGGTCATCCCCTGGTTTGTAGATTGTTGCAGGTGGCCCGATAATCGCGCCCTCCCCTTGACCTCGTTATTCAACTTGATGTCTCCATGGTCCTGCGCTTTCTGGCGGCCTGGCCGGATAATGATGCACTAACTGTCCGCTAAATTGTTAATGCTCCTCTGCCTACTGTCCTGCAAACACGTTAGCGATGACCGTGCACGAAAATCTAACGCGAACCTTTGTACTGAAATGGAGTGCGTTTTGACATATCCAGGCATACGAAATCGGCTATTACTACGGTCTTCTACCTGATCACCTACAGCTTTGCCCAGTACAATGCCTACGTGCTTATGAAGCCCATACTGTGGCTTGGCGCCCACCAGGGGTTTCACCCCTGTTCCTCTCCATGTGGTTCCACATCGTCCGGTGTCATCTACATCGCTGGCAAGATGGCTGCGTTGGTTGTCCTCGGCCGGTGTTGCTATCTCCGTTTGGAGCGCACTCTATGCACAGCGCCATGGCATCCTCCGCGGCATCTGGATGCCATTTGGAGGAACTTTATTAAGGCGGCGGACTGGTCCAGGGAATCGACCCTCCGGACATTCTATTTGAAGCCTGTCGCTCATTGGTCGGCTGCGGTCCTAGACAGGCTTTGAATATGCAAAATAGCCGCCAAGTCATGAATTTAAAATTGCTTTTCCTGAGTATGATGGGAAGTTAGGATTTTAAGAGACTCGGAGGCGAGTATTTTCCCGCCCGGTCCCTCCCTGGGTTCTTTTGCTATACGGCTTGAGGGTTGGCGTACCGGTTCTTCGTTCTTATTATTCCTCTTCTTCCCACAGCCTCCTGATTTCTCTCCTTTTTTTTTTTTTTCCTGATTTGTTGGCTCTTCTGTCGGTTGGATGATGACTCAGCCACTGAAAGAGGGTCATTTTGGCGGGAAGAGCCTATTTATGGAGGGGGAGGGTGCACTGTTGCAATGGACTGTGGGAGGGGAAAGTTCACGTTAAGATTTTTCTATGCTGCTGTTAAATACATAAAAAGATGCAAAATACTCGCCTCAGTCTTTAAGATTTTAACTTCCCGTCATACTTGGGTCACTAACAAATAGGAAAATTATCAATCTGCTAAATCGTCCGCAATAATCTGATATTGCAAGACCTTTAGATCAACATTGAAGCTGGTATTAAATGGGGATTGTCCAAGAAGCTGTAGGCATATATTCGGCTGGGGTCAGACGAGCATAGTGTTCACGTCCGTATAGCTGAGTGATGGAATGTGGTCAGACGGACTGCATTTATACATCCAGCATTTTTGACAGACAAAATGGTTTTGCATTTTAATTTTTTTCCCTCCTACATCCGTCAAAATAACATCAGTGAAAAACAGACTAACGTGCGTCCACGAACACCCAGTCCATACAAATCACATTGGTCTGACCCTAGCCTAAACTCTTTAATGACTGGGCGGTTCTAAAATTGTGAGTCTGAAAGGGAACACTTACATTTTCCGTTTGGGTTTTTTTTTTTCCCCTCTTGTTTATGGAACCTTATATCTTTTCTCCCTTTCCATCTTGCAATTTACTATAGAGAATTTTTTTTTTTTTTCAATGTAATGCCCAAATAAAGACCCCCGGCCAAATAGTTTCAAAACTTTGGGTATTTCTAATACCAGGACCATTTCACCTCTGTCCGCTGAGCTCACTTTAACCTTTTTTATGCTCAGGATTTAACTTAACTTTGTAATTTTACACCTCGTGACCCTCTAGCTGCCACATATCGGGAGATACAGGGATCCAAATGATTTTCCCCCCCCCCCTAGCTCCACTTGGCAGCTGGGAGGGGGGGTTAACTGGCCAACTGACATCACATGGCAACATTAGTGGGGGGGGGGAGGAGATCAGGAGGCTTGGCTTGACATCCAAGATTTCAGCCACTTCTGGGTTTGAATCGTGATCCAGCAACTAAAGGGGTTAGAGGGGGCACTGTTAGAAAGGGGCAGGCCCTGCACTCTTCAGCATTTCCTTAGCCCCAGCTGTTTGGAGCCCTCTCCCCAAGGAACCCCACTCATTATTCACGTGGGGGGCCCTAGTGATGACATCATGCACAGCCGGGCCCTCTGTAAATAGGTGGGGCAGACTTCAAGTGTGTCAGACCAAAGGACCATGATGTATATTGTACATCCTTGGTCCTTAAGGGGTTAAATAATGCAATCTAGGTGTGAGACTGCTTGGAATATAAATCTCATATGGAAGATGAAGCTGCTAAATTAGAGACATAGCAATGTCAACTGTAAATTAACCCGTTAATGACCACTGACGTACCACGTACGTCCTGCCCACGGGTCTTCTAGACCCGCGGATGTACATAGTAAGTCAGTGGCTCCTAACCTCCCTCCCGCCTGATACTCGCCTCCCACTGCGTCTATGGCAAGCTTGCCTTGCCATTTCCTGGGCGCCAGCCAATCCAATGACGTTATCATGCTGCGTGATGTCATGGGCCACATCCAGTTGGAAGAAATCAGATGGCTCCAAATGAGCCCGCCCCCCCATCTCCTCAAACGTTTAAGCTAGAGCGATGCAAGTTGCACCCCTAGAAAGGGGAGTCTCTCCTTTTCAGCAGTGTAATGCATTTACTGTTTCGCTGCTGAATCGTGATTCAAACCTGGAGGGGCTGACATCTTGGATGTCAGCCAAGCCTGCAGGTCAAACCCCCCCCCCCCCCCACCCACTGGCATCCTCACCATATGTGTGAGTGTCAGAGGGCTAGTTAGGTGGATCATTTCGGATCCCCTTATCTCCCAATGTGTGGAAGCTAGAGGATCATATTTAACATCATTGGAAAGGCTTGATCATGTAAGGTTTGGTGTAAAAATAAAATTTTAAATAAAAAAATTTAAAAAAAAAATGTCTGGGGGGGGGGTTAAATAGTACCTAGGCCATCTAAAAATAATTAGCATAAAACGGTCATGAATGAGCTCAGCACACAGAGGTGAACTGGCTCAGTGAAGGGGTTAAAAGGCAACATGTAAAAATCCTGTAACTATTTAGCTGGGCTCTTTCTTGGTGGTTGTAGATTTTGGGGATTAAATTACGAAAAAGTGTTACCACTATGGTGGGTTTATGAATTTCAGCAGGAAATTACCAGTAGTGTCCCTTACCATCCAATACCACTAGTCCCTCCAGTTGTGCTTTCAGGTGCAGCAGTATGGTGCGGGAAGCGGGAGATATCTTTCAGACTCAGTAGCCATGGAAGATGGAAGTGCTAAATCTTAACCAGTCACAGGCATCTGTTGGACATTTCTCTGACTCACATAGCAGTTGTAGCCTTTTGCATAGATCGTGAGGAGTTGGACAAAAATTCTGAACTGGAGCTTGTGGATGTTGCTATAGTTACAGGCAACTGTCACATCCCACGGTACCCATCAGGACCCTGCTCACAGGCTGGGTGCCGAGTGAAGAGCAGGACCGCGGCGGTCACGTGAGATCAGGGGTCAAGTCCTGGGAAAAAAGTGAGGGAACTCACCCACGAATTCCACAACCCCCATCACCTGAAGAAAATATATATACGAAATTGGAAACTATACTGATCAGTGAAAGGTATCACTACGTACAGGTATACTCGTGATTGTGGCAACTGGACTAACGCATTTTATATATAATATATCACATACATATATATATCCAGGCACAGACCCCCAGAATAACATACACAGCGCTGAGCCCCCAGAATAACATACACAGCGCTGGTTATATGGATATATTTTCCCCAGTTCATATGGCTATATATTGCCCCAGCTCTCATGGATAATGCCCCCCCCCATCTCATGGATATTGCCCCCAGGTCTCATGGATACTGCCCCAGCCCAGCTCACCTTTGCTGCTGCTCCTGCCGCACATTGCCGCGCCGCGTGCTTCCTGCTTCAGCGGCCGCTGACAGGGAGTGCAGCCACTCGCCTGCGATCTATGAAACAGCCAGGCGAGCGGCTCCACCTCCTGTCACCGGCCGTTGTAACAGGAAGCACGCGGCCGCCGCAATGTGCGGCGTTCGGGCTCGGGCCACAGCGGGAACGCTGCGTTCCCGCAGCGTCCCGCTGTGGGAGAAGTACAGCAACGCCATTCCTCGCGTTCCCCGGACTCGAGCCCTGCGTGAGATGCCATAGGGCACAGCCTGACGTCCACCCACCGGTTTTAAAGCCCAGCATCTCATTCACTCCATTGCCTTGACGTGGTTTCACATCCCTCAGTGCTTTCTTGTGTTCTGGTTATTCTGCGTACCAACCTGACTATTCCTGATGAACCCGCCGTCTGTACTGACTCGGCTGGTCCTGACGAACCTGCCCTGTGTACACATATTGGCATAAAGCTGACTACCTCTCCTTGTACTATCAGGGTTATTCAAAGAGAATCAAAGCCATCGCACGTTCGGTGACTTTTCGTTCTCTTCAATTCGGTGAGATTTGGCGATCCCATTTTGGCCGCCCTGCGGTGTATTCAGCAAGCACCACAGGGCCGCCGAAATGCAGGGAAAAGTCGCCGTAAAACCCGCCGAAAACTCACTGCAAAACGAGGGTGAACGCACGCCGAAACCCCCACAAACATCTGGATTAACACCCCAAAAATGCCGGAAAAACCCGAGCAGGAGCCGATCACACGCAGCGCAGCCGCTGGAAAAAGCCGACACCGCAGACGAATGGAGTGAAATAAATTAGAAAAACAGTTTGCTTGAATGTTTGAAAAGTGAAACACTGTTTGCAAAGAAACTACTGAGCGAAAATGTCTGAAATTTACATATGAGGTCCAGGGAATGATAATAAGAAGGGCTGTTACAGCAAAAAATAAAGTTAAGAAAAATGCCTAAAATATCCTTAAAAAAAAGAATCAAAAAAGAGACTCTTTACTGCAGAATTGTATAACGAACGGTTTATTAGATATTGAATTAAAACGGATATATTTTTAACATTGAATCCTATTTGATTCCCCTGAATAAACCTGCCGAATTAAACCACCAATGTAAAACAGAAATTGGGATGTCTAAGGAATAATGACACATACAATCATCGTGCATTATATCTACATTAAAAAGTGAGATGCCCCTTGATCCTGGTCGGACTCACAAAATGCCAATTCTTTATAGCATATACATATGAATATACTCGCTGTTAACCCACTGCTACGTCCACTGGAAAGTCTGGATACTCAGCTCGATGGCTCCCACCGCCACAGCAACACAAGCGAGGCTTACTCGTAGATAGTAGAAAATATTTTAATAAAAGGGTAACATACAAGTAATCCAAGGCGTTTCGTGCATGGACTGCACTTCATCAGGGATTAATACATAAAAATAATATACATAACGGATCAAATAATTATATTTTGATCCATTATGTATATATTCTTTATGTATTAATCCCTGAGGAAGTGCAGTCCATGCACGAAACGCCTTGGATTACTTGTATGTTACCCTTTTTTATTAAACTTTTCTACCAACCACTGATAAGCCTCGCTTGTGTTGCTGTGGCGGTGGGAGCGATCGAGCTGAGTATCCAGACTTTCCAGTGGACGTAGCAGTGGGTTAACAGCGAGTATATTCATATATATTCATATATATATATTCTATAAAGAATTGGCATCTTGTGAGTGCGACCAGTTAAAGGGGGGCATCTCACTTTTTAATGTAGATATAATGCACGATGATTGTATGTGTCATTATTCCTTAGACATCCCAATTTCTGTTTTACATTGATTGCTGTACTTGGACGTTTGGGAAGAACGACCCAGGAGTACTAAGGTTAATTTGTCTATACCTAAGGTGTCACATCACATCTGTATTATTGTGATTCGAATTAAACCACCGAATGGCCGGGCATTTCAGGAACCTTTCACTGCTGGTTTGTGTTCTCTGCATAGACGAAGCATTGCTTCTCTATGGGGATTCACTGCCCTCGAACAGGCAACGAACAGGCAACGAACAGGCACCGTATGTGCAGGCAATTCACCAAGATTTGGCAATTTGCTTGCTCTCTGGATAGCCGAATGGCCAAGAAAGGTTCCCTTTCGGCAGCCATTCGCATCTCTGTGAATAACCCTGTAAGTATCTCGTTGTGCTTGGTATGTTAACCCTTACTGGGTACGTGTCATTCTGTTCCCTGAATATAGATAACTTTGCCGACCATTTAAGGATCGAAAGGGTAGATAGAATACTGTGTATAGGGACCAACACCATATTCCCTTGGGCAATCGTGACAGCAACCTTCTCTTCAGTCTTTCCTCTCCTGATATAATAGAGATTTTATTAACCCCTGGGAGCTGAGTGAAGCTGACAGAAGACGACAAGGGAACGCACTGCAATGGCAGGGGAGATCACCCAGAAGACACAAATTGCTCCATGTCTCTCTGCTCAAACCACACTAGCCAAAGTGACAGAAAACCATTACGCAAGTGGTATTTAAACCCGTACCGCCCCCATGGTGATGACATGACTATCCTAGCCTTCAATGGACAACTGTCTCACATGATCAAAATTACTGGGTGTAAAACAAGTCAAGGATTAAAATATGATCTGATTGGCTGCAGACTGAAGACAGATGCAGAATGGTGATTGGCCAAATACTGTCAACTTTTTCAAGCAAAGTAATGCAGTGATTGGTTCAGGCTACTGTCAATCATTCCACTAAACTGGAATGTTATAACGAATCAATTTGTTTCAACGAATTGAAACAAATCGATTCATTGGTCATTATTTTGTTTCATTTTTACTGCGATTCGTTTGACATCAATTCGTATTTCAGAAGTACTTCCTTACCTGCCTTTTTATGGGGGGGTGTTTATAGCTATGTTTGTGTCTTTTTGTGTGAATGTGTATGAGTGTGTATCTGGGTGTTTGTATAGAGCTGTGTATATCTGGGTGTATACCTCCCAAATGTTCTATTTTGGTCCCAAATCCCCCTGTCCCTCTGGTTTTTTATAATGTCCCTCCTTTTTATGGGTTCCTCCATATATTCGGGGTGTAGCAGTATTTTGCTTTTGTTGTAAAGTACAATGTTGTCGACATAAATGGAACTACAGCTTGTGATGCAGCTTAAGTCTGGGAATAGCCTCGTTTCTGAGCCTGCCTTAAGCAGCTTCCCTAGAAAATATGTATGTGTTTGTATCTCTGTGTTTTATGGCTATGTATGGGTAGGAGTGTGTGTTCTGGCCTTTTGGTGCGGGTTAATTCAGTGGTGCTTGATTCTCAGTGACAGCAGAGCATGTGCCAGAATGCAGAGCATGTGTCAGAATGCAGAGCATGTGTCAGAATGCAGAGCATTATTGCTGTGCAGGGTTTGGCAAGTGTCTCCTGAGCAGCAGGAGGACTGTCAGGTGGCCTGTGCCTCGTATGCAGGTGAGAGCCCAAGGTGCAGTGAAGCAGGAGTTCAGGCAGGCTGCAGGCCAAAGCAAGGTGTTTATTTAAACAGGAGAACTGAACTAAAGCAATGGAGGAGACCAGCAATAAACTTAAGCAGAGAGGAGACACAGGAGAAGGGCTGAAGTAAGATTAGTGGGAGTAGTGGTAGGAAACAATATACTGCTGGGAACTAAAGACAGGGGGAAGCAAGGAGCACAATTATAAACAGGAGAAAGGGACCTAGAAACAAGAAACACAGAAGAGAACTGAAAATGAAACTAGGATTAAGTCCATTTCAGGTCGGGAGCTGCAAATGACGGGGTATAATCTGGGGCAGAGGCCTTGGCAGGTGACAGGTAGAGGAATGGTCAAGTCCGGAGCAATGGGGTCTGGTTCACAGGAAATCCAACATAGTAGGGCATGGGAGGAATGGATGCGGAGGTACCAGAGGTAGTGGCTGAAGATATCCAGATAGGTTCTCGGTAGTGGGGGTCTCTCATCAGCAGGGAATCAACTTGGTAGGGTTCTGGAACAGGGAGTTTTTAGGAGGCAGGTTAGGTTAGAAGTACACGTCAGACTTCAATGAGGAAGCTCTTGAAGGAGGGTGTAGCTTCCTCTTAAGGAGGCCTCATGAGTTAGATGAGATGTACCTGAGGCCTCCTGGAATCAGCACAGGACTCTGGTAAGTGCCAAGGAACCTGCATATGCATACTACACAGGGGAATTCAGCAAGAAGTACCGCAGGGTTTGGTCTTCTTGCGGCGTCTGCAGTGAGGGGCATGACAAGGACAGACCCTGTGCAGCAATGTTCAGGAAAGAGTAACTGTCATAAGCACAGCCAGTGATCCAGCACCTGCTCTGCCGGTCACTGCGAACCTAACACCAGCTCTTAGCCAAAACCGGTAAAGTGCCCCTTTATGAAACGTTTCTCTGGATCTGCCCCTACTCGTAAACCCCCTCACCCCATTTGATGTCCATTCGGCACCCTTCGACAAACTCAATTCAGCATTCACCGCAGGGTCCACGAAGTGCACCAAAGGGATCTGCCAAATGCCGCTAATCAACCCACTGACGATCACTGCCGAACACGGCTGCAAACCGCCAAGCGCAGCCAATAATCCGACGAAAAGACAGCCGAAAGCACCTGCAGCCCACCAAACCCAGAAGGCGATCCTCTGAACAGACCGCCAAATGCCTCCGATCACGCACCGAACGCCGCCGAAAAGAGCCGATCAGCCGCTGAACAAGGATAAAAAAAAACTGCAATTTTTAAAAGGCATTTAAATAAAAAAAAATGCATGCAAATAATATGTAGGGTCCTATGAATAATAATAAAAAGGTCTGTTACAGAATAAAAAAAAAGACATTTAAAAAAAAATGGAATCAAAATATTTTCCTGAAAAAAATCCATAAAAATGCCTAAAAAAATGAATTAATAAAACAGACTTTTTGCTGCATAGGAAAAGAATAATAGGTTGAATAAAAACAGAATGTTTTTTTTCCATAGAAACTTCTGGGATTTCCTGTTTAAACCTGTTAAACAAAAACACTGAAAATCTGGGCATTTAAACACCTTTTCGGTGCTGTTCAGTGTTCTCTATGGAGCCCCGCTGGTGTCACGCATTTTTTCTTTATAAACGTGGGCACGAGATAACCCTTGGCGTGCGCACGAGATCGCTATTTTGTGCGCATGCAGAGATTGTCTGACCCAGGCTTTAAATCATAAAGTTACCAACAGAGCAGCCGAATACATTGATCTCCTCTGTGTCTCAGCGCGTTAATATTACTGCTTTGTAATGAGGAGGTGCGAGATCAAATCATAGCGGCTCATGTTTCTTCTTTTCTTTAAATCTCATTTACCTCTGTCTCTATTTTACCTTCAAAGCCAGCACCAAAATAACCATGATAATTTCATAATACTATCATTATTTGGTGCTCGCTTTGAAGGTAAAATAGAGACAGAGGTAAATGAGATTTAACCCTTTCCTTGTGGAGGACGTGTGGGGAACGTCCTCATTGACTCCCGCTATATACGGGGGACGTTCCCCACACGTCCTCCGATTGCAGGAGCCCTCGGAGAGGTACTCACCTCTCTCTCTCCGGGGTCCCGCAGCGTTCTGATTCTCTAAAAGTCAGATGCTGAATTTATGGGCCTCCATGTGCAATGACAACATTTTCAGGTGACCCCCAGGAATGCATATAAGGCCGGCCTCTTCACGTCACCACATTAACAATACAATATCCCTGCAGGTCACATCACTGGGAGAGCACTTTCACTGATATCTCAACATCACAGAAGTCATGACAGAGGTCCTGGATTTGTGGAGGAGTGAGGACAATCCCCACACGATCTTCACCAGAGCTATATGCCGCAGCCAGGTCCATCCACATATTGTTTCTTCACGATGATGGGCAGTGCAGGAAAAATGCTGAGCCGCTGGAAGCAGAATCCCGGGGGTGTGGAAGGAAATCAGTCATTGAAGGAGAATATTCCTATGAAACATTGATTAATCATGGGATTTCCCTCAGTGTATCAATAATGCTCATTTGCAGGCAGCACTTTTCCTGCCTCTTCCATTAGAAGATACGGTATCCCGCACACAGGAGCGGATACATGGAATGTCTCATGTTTTAAAGACACATATTTCATCCACTCAAAACCCTCTCCAAACACCCAGCAATATTCTGAAAACACAAAATCCCAATAATCCACTGTGGGTGATTAGGTAAACTTGGTAAACAATGTAACCCTTCCCCTGCCAGATCCCCCAGCAGCCATTGGTCACAGTGTGCTGATTAAAGCAGGTACAGCTGTGTTTAGGGAGGCTCCGGCCTATAAACATAATGGCCTCCACTTGTTCAGAGAGATCTGGAGACCTTTCCTGAGGTTTAGAAGCTGAAGAGAGTTGCTGGGATTCCAGACATTTGTTACAGTGTAATATCTTATAATGGAGGTTACTCAAGGTAAGTGACCTGTGTGTCGTGTGCGGTGCCTGTGTGTCGTGTGCGGTGCCTGTGTGTCGTGTGCGGTGCCTGTGTGCGGTGCCTGTGTGTCGTGTGCGGTGCCTGTGTGTCGTGTGCGGTGCCTGTGTATCGTGTGCGGTGCCTGTGTATTGTACACTGCTCCCCTGTAGGGCTGTGTTTCAGTGTCTGGTTCACACCGGTTAGAATATGAAGGAATATGTGCAGGTGGTTTGTTCTGGCATCAGATAATCTTCATAGTGAGGGTAAATCAATTCTGGTTCTTATTGATCCAGGATGTAAGAGCTGCAGGTGTAATCAGGTCTGTGTCTCGAGGCTCTGGTCACGCTGTTCTCGTATTGTGACTTTTGGTCACTAATTAGAATAGCTGAGACTTTGTCATTATTTAACACTGCTGTACTGGTAAATCTGGCATTGTTTGCTGCAGTGGGCTCACAGGCTCTAATCTGTGCTTGGCTGCAGTATAGGGTGCATTAGTCTCTTGTCTTGACCAATGATGTAATTGTCCTGTCATAAATGCATTGCCTATAAAGACTCTTGTCCTTACGGGGTTAACCTTTGAAGACTGGCATTGCACTTGGGCAGCTTGAAGGTTAGTCTGCCTGGGTGAACCTTTTGATCAGACTCCCCATGCACTGAACTAACCTTAACCTTGATCTGTTTAATTTCTTGACATGTTCGCTGTTCTTCTGTTGGTACCTTCAAACATGGCTTATTCATGACCTTTCAACTTTAAATGTTGCTAAACTCTACAGACCTGATGCTCTGCTTGGTTTTTCTGAAGTTGGTCAGTGACTAGACTTGTATACGTGACACACTAGGTAGGAAGCTGCTGGAGACAGCTCAGTGTGCTGCATAACTCCTTATCTGCATGTGGTCCAAGAGGCGTACATAGTAATACCTCACTTTTTTGTATCCCTTTACTTGGACAATGATCTGTTGCTGATGTAACTAGATTTCATATTTCTGTTGGAAAGGTTAAGGACTGAATTGTAATTTTGACCATTATATGGCTAAAGAGAAAATGAAGGCAAAGGACATGTACAGCTATCTTCTTGACAGTAATTTTAAGTCTTCTTGACCAGTGAAGTGGTATAGACACTGAACAGAATGGTGGCGGCTGGGTTTTACGACAAACCGGTTGTACTAATTTGATGCTCCACCTGCCTTTGTTCACTCTTGTATACACTATATATTCACCAACTGCTGATGTGGCCAACAATGTTGGCATATTTTTAAATAGAATCCACATGGAAAGGTCACGATGCTGATCTTGTGGCAATCTAAAAATGGCTTTACCACTGTCCTGTTTGTGCACTTGAAGGCCTGACCCCCCACTCCCATAGCCTTCACAAGTCCTTTGTCCACGGGGGGGGGGCTGTGCAAGACCACAGCAGTGACTGGGAGGTGATCTAATGCAGAGGACACTTGCTGTGTATATACCAAGAGTAAGCTGTGGGTAGATTAAGGGCTGCTCGTGCCTCTACAGGGAAGACCCTCACCCACACATGCTGCCAATAAAGCTTTTGTAAGGGGTATATGGGGGAACTTTATGTTGCAAAACCTTAATCCACATCTTCTCCGACCACCCTGATAGGTCGCATATTAATGTGACTGAACTCCCTTACAGACTCAACATCTCCATTTCTTCCCCAACTCCACCTGTTTTTTTTTTCCTCTCCATATCCCTTCAATGTTTATGATCCTACATATTTTGTTTGTTCTGTGCTCTGCTCCCTTCCCCTACATCTTACACTTCAAACCTCACTCTTCATGGTGTTTCCTGATGCGTTTTACCAGGACACGACTGGTCTTCAGTGACATTACACTAAATACTAAATGTAACTAGAATACAACTAAACCTCCAACTTGACCAATGTCTTTATTTTATAGAGGTGTCCATCACACAGGCCAATATCTTCCCCTGCCTTTTTAGAGCAAGGCACTACTCCCCTGTGTGGGGCACGGGACTACTGTGCCAATTGCAAATCCAGACCTGCATCTGATCCAACAGGTGCCAGATCGCAGTCCCCTCCTGGAGCTGGCCGGCATCTTGGATGCCTGCCAAGCTTCTGGTATCTCCCAGCCTACTGGCATCGTGCATGGATGTGATGTCAGTTTGGGAGTTAACACCTAGCTGCCACCTTTGATGTGGTTCCAATGACCCCCCCCCCCATCTCGCAATCTGTGGCAGCTAGGTGTTAATTTATTTCCCCTTTATCAGTCGCAATTAAAGTCTCTTAAAGACTGGTCTTCCGTCAAAAAGCGCGTCCATACTGCACAGGCGCACAGTTTGTAGAAAACCTGCTCGTCTGACCCTAGCCTGAAAATGAGCTCAGCAGCAAAGAGGTTAACCTGTTAATGGTATTAAGGTCTGAACATGCAATACAGGCGCATTTATCTTTAAATCCAGATTCCATTTTGGTTTAATTTTAGTTAAAACCTGTCGACATTTAGTCTGATCTAAACACTGCATAACAATGTCATTCCTCTAAACATTGAGAAACTAATTTCCCTGCCTCCCAATGTACTAAGTCCAGAATATTCTTATATACAATATATTCTTCCCAGTATGAGCAGAACAGGAACTAAATTCCTCCTAAAATGGTGAGGGAACTGCATTCCTGCAGGGTTTGACCCCCCCCCCACCTGTCTATATACAGCAGAGGGTTTTCTCTCTGGGGCTCCCAGTGAGGAAAAGTGGCACTAAATGACTTCCAAAGCCATTTAACCATGACTAGCTCAACCGTTAAAATGAGTGAAGGGGTTAAATTTGGGATGAAGAAATTTGTGCTTAAGCCAACATTCAATACTACAAACCACACAGGGTGACACCCCAATACACATGTTGGCAACAAGAACCAACTGGCCACTCACGAATTAGATTGTAAACCCATCAAATGTGTTGCATGAAGGATCTTCCCATGAATTCCTTCAGGGAAAAAGTGTAGACAGTCAATATTTAAAATCAAATGCAATAATTATGTTTTATCCATATTGGCTGTCCTGTTTTTGTTTTTCCCTGAAGGAATTCATGGGAAGATCCTTTTTAGACACATTTGGGCTTAGTTCGAATGAGACTAATTAGGAACGAAGGAGGTTTAAGAATTATCCCTGTATATTACACAAGAGGAAAGTGGAGTGAGTTCCTTTGTTCTATGGGATCAGGCGGGGGTGTCTTTGTTTTTATGGGCGGAAACATGGCTTTGTGATTGGGTACAATGGGGAGATAAACAATGGAAGGGAGGTTATAAAAGGCTGTGCGTGAGACAAGTTTGGTATTGCAACCAATTTTCTTTCTCTAAGAACTTTAGAGACAGGGCGGCGGCGAGCTCCATTTTTACCATCACCATTGTATGAAAACCAATGACTGGATAAGTATTATTTGCTGTATCAATCTGTTATTCATACTCTATTATCATAAGTCATATATATATATATATTTCCTAGTTCCATTATTTATTGGAAGGATAGGTGTGGGTTTCCCATTGTATGGATTTGTAGTTTTTATTTAGTGGATGCTTAATTATATTTGTTTCAATTTGCAATACTGTATTCCTTGTTCATTTGGTGTCCAGCTACGTGATAGTAATTTCTAATGGGTTAGTGGTCTGCGATAACTCTGCCAGAATTCAGTAATTTGTTTTATGTTAGGGGCATTAGGATTTTCAGTGTTTTTTTTTTCTCCCTTTGGTTGTTTATGGACGGCTGTGCCTTTTTTATTAGTTTGTGCTCAGTATAGCGTATGACTGACTGTCCAATTTTAGTATCTTTTAAAATCATCCATGTATGCAGCCAAAATCATAATAAGCACCCATATAGACACCGTAAACAAAGCACAGGGCATCACTATACACGCATGTGCCACTCAACATGCACACAGTAGAAACTCACTATACATAGTGAAATGACACGTAGGACCTTGGTATAACACACGAAGTCACGCTAATGATGTAGCTATCATACACCCTGAAATCACGAAATTCCTCTCTATAACACACTGAAATCACTAATGTAGTATAACACATTTATAAATTAAAAAGATGGGGAGATGGAAATGGGAAGCGTATAGCAGGGGTCAGCAACCTTGGCTCCCTGATGTTTTGGGAACTACATTTCCCATGTGGCTCAGTCTAATGGGTGACTAAGCATCTTGGGAGATGTAGTTCCCGAAACATCAGGGAGCCAAGGTTGCTGACCCCTGGTATAGGAGATATGTGAGGTCATTAAAGAAATGAAGGGAAAACTTATGGGGAACAATTGTTTTGTTTTAAAATAATAATTTGTTTCCTTGTTTGTTTTCAGTTCGGGTACACTGTGCATTACAGTTTGGTTATTTGCAGGACACGCAATGAGAGTGTGGATCCTGGGACACTCCTATGTGCACTGGATGCAGAGTCGTGCTGCTGGCACCAAGAGAGGAGCAACCCCGGGGTGCAGCGTAATTGAAGTAGGGATTAGATGGATAGGGAAGCAAGGTAGGGGGTGGGGCAGTTATTGGGAATAGTAAAGACATCCAGGAGAAAGAGGGGTAAGCCAGATATTATGGTACTACATTTAGGGGACAGCTAGAGAAGAGAGAGGTATTGTGAGTGGTGAAATAGCAGCCTGGCACGTGGGGATGCAATGGTAGGGGGAGGGTCTGCAGGGTACGGGGTGAGTGGTTTCGTACGGCCAAGCTCAGGTGCCTTCCTGGTTTGCAGATCCTCTCAGCCTGCTATTTGCGATATAAAGAGACCCCTGAGCAGATGTGTGGTCATCCTGCTTAGCCACGTGGGGCCGCTATTTCTGGGCAATATATGTGGTGCATTGCATTTGCTGATGTTATCTGGCAATGGTTTTGGAGCACCCCAAAATAGGAGCAAGAAGTGTTCATTGAAAGGAGTGATAAGGCTGGGAACACACTCTTCATTGAAGGCGCGATAAGGAGCCTTTTGTGGGGTAAGGAAAGGTCACAGGTTTTTTATTTGATGGCAGTAAAAAGAGGGTCCTCGTTTTTGGTGGCGGCAAAATAGGCGGCCTGGCACGTGGAGGGCGATAGTGGGGGGGATGGTCTGCAGGGTACGGGGTGAGTGTGGTTTGTACGGCCAAGCTCAAGTGCCTTCCTGGTTTGCAGATCCTCTCGGCCTGCTATCTGCCATAAAAATAAACTGAGCAGATGTGTGGTCATCCTGCTTAGCCACATGGGGCACTATTTCTGGGCAATGCTTGTGGTGCATTGCAGTTGCCAGTGTTATCTGGCTGCCAGTGTTACCTGGTGTAGGAATTTGGCATACGAGGATCGATAATATTAATTCTGCCTTACAGGCAAAGAATTTGGCCTTAAGTAATAAAAGACGTGACCTTTTCAAAATGCCAATACTTTGTGTTTTCATTTACGGGAAAGGGGGGGGGCCTGGGGGGATTTGTAGGTTTAAGAAGGTAACTTACATGGGAGAAGATGTAAGAAGAGAATAGGGGTATAATTCTTACAAATTCTGTCCTGTGATTGGCCAATTGGCTCCTGTTGCTAATGTGTAACGGCTGTTTGCCCCAAGGACTCGCTTCCCCCTAGAGCCCTCATGCTGAGTTACATCTTGCCTGACATGGTGATCCTGAGCCTCCAGTACAGGAGTAGGGATACATAACTTCAGCTGTGCCTCCACCTGTCTGGGCATCCATGACAATGTATGGTCTCCTAATCAGGAACCTAGTGACTACAATACACCCGCTGCAGTAATACAATAGAGATCTGTATTAAAGGTAATGGCAGACAAAACTGAAGCCGGCAGTACAGTGCTAACACACCACCGGACCCAGCTCCCTCCCAAATAACCTGTAACCCACCCCTGGTGGGTTACAGGTTATCGTTGGGGGCTCTTGGGATGTAAAATAACATGTGATAACAGACACTCCCAAGGAGGTTGTCAGTGAATCCACGTGCAGGATGGGTTGAACTTGGGCATTAAACACGTGTAATGAATGTCTTCCTGTTGCATTTCAGATGCCGTCCTGTTTGTTGTGACCAAGGATTTCCTTGGCAAGGTTGGACCACCTCCCAAGGATCGCTTGGACAACTTTAATGCAAGAACTCCAGTTGTGGGGAAGCTGAATAACGTCAGTAAAATCGCCTTCAACCCAGACGGGGAGCTGTTTGCTGTCCGTGATGATGATCTGTACAGGGGACCTATGCCTTCCGATGCCAACCTGGATTGGTTTACTGTGGCCAGAAGAGTGGGTAAAGGTGGCTGGAATAGATATAAATTCATGGTGTTTGATCCATGCGGGGTTCTCTATGCAGCCACCCATGATGGTCAGTTCTTTAAAGGTCCTGCACCAACAGATGACACTGTGTGCTGGCTGTCTTGCTGTGCCATAAAAGTAGGAACCGGTGCCTGGAATGATTTTGACAGCCTTTTCTTTGACTCTCAAGCCATCCTTTATGCAGTGTCACACGATGACCGGCTTCTGAAGAGATATCCTCCAACCAGAGCTGATGATGACTGGTATGCCTCCAGTACAACCATTGGAAAAGCAGGCTGGCGCAGTCTCTCCCACTTCATGGGTTTCAGTCCGGATGGAGACCTGTGGTGTGTGGATTCAAGCAATGGCAACATCTATAAAGGGCCGGCCCCGGATACAGCCGACACCAACTACATAGAGAAGGCGGAGAACCTGGGCCATAGCTATAACATGTATCCATTTCTTGCTTTCACCTCTGATAAACCAAACGATAAGTCTTTGGTCATTTAATACCGTGTTATGTATCAAATACAATAAAGAATAAATACAAATAAACTGATTCTGAATAAATGACTACAAGCCTATATTACAGACACACTGGTTTTTAACATGGACTCACCACCAGACTGACCACGCAGCTCACTGGAAGCTCATGCACAAATTAAAGCCATTTAGCTGTTTCCTGATGGTGTTTCACGATTCCAAAATAACAAATCTTCGTTATGACCCTTAACACTGGATTGATTCAGGCTTCAGTCTGCAGCAAATCAGATCATTTTAACCTTGGACTTGCATACAGTGATTTTGATCATGTGACTTGTACAGGTTTAACCCCTGGCGTAACCGTTTTGTCACTTTGGATAGTGTGGTTTGAGCAGACAGAAGCTGATCTCAACTGTTCTTGTGCATTTCCCTTCAGATCTATGAACCTGATCTCTTGTCAGCTTCACTCAGCTCCAGGGGTTAAACCTCCTAGCTGGTGGGTACTTTCTGTTGCTGTGCCCAGACTGTAGCCCCAGTTTAGGTGGGGGGTCTGTTAAATTGGATCAAAGCTGAGTTAAAGAACCCCCCCCCCTTCTATTTTGTGATTGCATAAAAATCGGCATCAAGGTTGCAGTTCACTCTATTGAATTGCCTGGATTTCTAGAAAATGTCTTGTATTTTCTTTAAACCCTTGCCATTTAACCTCCATGTGGGACATGTCCTCATTGATGCACGTTACATGCGGAGAAGGTGCCCCACACGTTGTCAGCTGTGTGGGACCCCCGGCAGAGATACTCACCTCTGTCCGGGGCCCGCGGTGTTCTGATTTCAGCATCCACAGACTCTGACGTCACACTTCCCCACCGTAAATAACATCGCGCGATGACATTTCCAGGCTACCCTGGTTGTAGTGGCACCCCTTTGGAGGGGCCAATCGTGGTTTCCGGCACTCCTGGAGATGGCCATAGATTGTCTGCGGGTGTTACCTTGCCCCCCCTGGATCTCCTCACAGATCCGGAAGGCAAGCCCCACCCCCTTATCACATCTCCATGTCCATTAATTGCATGGTTGGTATCAGGGGACCCAGCTCTGTCGCGGGAGTTTCGGGACGCTCTGCTCCAATGTGCCTGGGACCCACGCGGTCTACGGGGGCCACCTGGTCCCAGTTGATTCGCTGGTGTGTGGATGGGGATCTGGATCCCCTTTCAGCCCCTGTGAATGCTGTGATGGACTTCCTCACCCTGTTCAATCAGGGTTTGGCATACTGTACGGTTAACTCCTTTCGTTCTGCAATTTCGGCAGGGCACATCGGTTTCCAGGGAACTGCGGTGGGTCATCCCCTGGTTTGTAGATTGTTGCAGGCAGCCCGATTATGGCAACCCCCCCCCCCCCCTTGACCTCGTTATTCAACTTGATGTCTCCATGGTCCTGCGCTTTCTGGCGGCCTGGCCGGATAATGATGCACTAACTGTCCGCTAAATTGTTAATGCTCCTCTGCCTACTGTCCTGCAAACACATTAGCGATGTTCACGTTAGATTTCCGTGCGCTGTCCTTTACCGAAATGGAGTGCGTTTTGACATATCCAGGCGTACGCAATCGGATATTACTACGGTCTTCTATTGATCACCTACAACTTTGCCCAGTACAATGCCTACGTGCTTATGAAGCCCATACTGTGGCTTGGCACCCACCAGGGGTTTCACCCACCCCCCCTGTTCCTCCATGTGGTTCCACATCGTCTAGTGTCATCTACATCGCTGGCAAGATGGGTGCATTGGTTGTCCTCGGCCGGTGTCGTTATCTCCACGTTTGGAGCGCACTCTATGCGCAGCGCCATGGCTTCCTCCGGCGGTGTCTGGATGCCATTTGGAGGACATTTATGAAGGCGGCGGACTGGTCCAGGGAATCGACCCTCCGGACATTCTATTTGAAGTCTGTCGATCATTGGTTGGCTGCGGTCCTAGACAGGCTTTGAATATGCAAAATAGGAGCCTCCAAGTCATGAATTAAAATTGATTACTTTTCCTAAAGTATGATGGCGTTAGAATTTTAACAGACTCGGAGGCGAATATTTTCCCACCCGGTCCCTCCCTGGGTTCCTTTGCTATACGGCCTGAGCGTTGGCCTACCGGTTCTTATTCCTTTTCCCACAGCCTCCTGATTTCTCTCCAGCTTTTTTTTTTTTTTTTCCTGATTTGTTGGCTCTTCTGTCGGTTGGATGAGGACTCGCACGCTGAAAGAGGGTCATTTTGGCAGGGAGGGTGCACTGTTGCAATGGACTGTGGGAAGGGAGGGGAAGTTCACATGTTAATACATAAAAAGATGCAAAATACTCACCTCCGTCTTTTAAAATTCTAACTTCCCGTCATACTTGGGTCACTAACAAATTGATAATTTTCCTATCTGCTAAATTGTCTTACTTAATCTGATATTGCAAGACCTTTAGATCAACATTGAAGCTGGTATTAAATAGGGATTGTCCAAGAAGCTGTAGGCATATATTCGGCTGGGGTCAGACGAGCATAGTGTTCACGTCCGTATAGCTGAGTGCTGGAACGTGGTCAGACGGACTGCATTTATACATGAAGCATTTTTGACAGACAAAATGGTTTTGCATTCTAATTTATTTCCCTCCTACATCCGTCAAATAACAGTGAAAAACTGTGTGGCCACTACTGCATCTTCTGTACTAACGTCCCTCCACGAACACCCAGTCCGTACAAATCACATTCGTCTGACCCTAGCCTAAACCCTTTAATGACTGGGTGGTTCTAAAATTGTGAGTCTGAAAGGGAACACTTACATTTTCTGTTTGGGCTCCCCCCCCCCCCCTCTTGTTTATGGAACCTACTTAGATTTTTCTCCCCATTTTTCCATCCTGCAACTTACTATAGAAAAAAAATAAACTTTATTTGGGAATTACATTAAAAAAAAAAGACACCCCCCCCCAGCTAAATAGTTTGGAAACTTTAGGTATTTCTAATACCAGGACCATCTTACCTGGTTTTCTCTCACACCATTTCACCTCTGTCCGCTGAGCTCACTTTGACTTTTTTTTTTGCTCAGGATTTAACTTAACTTTGTAATTTTACACCTCGTGACCCTCTAGCTGCCAGATATCGGGAGATACAGGGATCCAAATGATTCCCCCTAGCTCCACTTGGCAGCTGGGGGGGGGGGGTTAACTGGCCAACTGACATCACATGGCAACATTAGTGGGGGGGGGATCAGGAGGCTTGGCTTGACATCCAGCAACTAAAGGGGTTAGAGGGGGCACTGTTAGAAAGGGGCAGACCAGGCACTCTTCAGCATTTCCTTAGCCCCAGCTGTTTGGAGCCCTCTCCCAAAGGAACCCCACTCATTATTCACGTGGGGGGGCCTAGTGATAACATCATGCACAGCCAGGCCCTCCGTAAATAGGTGGGGCAGGCTTCAAGTGTGTCAGACCAAAGGACCATGATGTATATTGTACATCCTTAGTCCTTAAGGGGTTAAATAATGCAATCTAGGTGTGAGACTGCTTGGAATATAAATCTCATATGGAAGATGAAGCTGCTAAATTCGAGATCTAGCAATGTCAACTTAACATTAACCCGTTAATGACCACTGACGTACCACGTACGTCCTGCCCATGGGTCTCCTAGACCTGCGGATGTACATAGTACGTCAGTGGCTCCTAACCTCCCTCCCGCCTGATACTCGCCTCCCACAGCATCTATGGCAAGCTTGCTTTGCCATTTCCTGGGCACCAGCCAATCCAATGACGTTATCATGCTGCGTGATGACGTCATGGGCCGGATCCAGTTGGAAGAAATCATATGGCTCCAAATGAGCCCCCATCTCCTCAAACGTTTAAGCTAGAGCGATGCAAGTTGCACCCCTAGAAAGGGGAGTCTCTCCTTTTCAGCAGTGTACAGCATTTACTGTTTCGCTGCCGAATCGTGATTCAAACCTGGAGGGGCTGACATCTTGGATGTCAGCCAAGCCTCCAGGTCAAACCCCCCCCCCCCCCACCCACTGGCATCCTCACCATATGTGTGAGTGTCAGAGGGCTAGTTAGGGGGATCATTCGGATCCCCTTTATCTCCTGATGTGTGGAAGCTAGAGGATCATATTTAACATCATTGGAAAGGCTTGATCATGTAAGGTTTGGTGTAAAAATAAAATTAAAAAATAAATAAATTGGGTTTAAATAGTACCTAGGCCATATAAAAATAATTAGCATGAAACGGTCATGAATGAGCTCAGCACACAGAGGTGAACTGGCTCAGTGAAGGGGTTAAAAGGCAAAAACATGTAAAAATTGGGTATTTCTATTCTCGGGCCAAAATCCTGTAACTATTTAGCTGGGCTCTTTCTTGGCGGTTGTAGATGTTGGATTAAATTACGAAAAAGTGTTACCACTATGGTCGGTTTATGAATTTCAGCAGGAAATTACCAGTAGTGTCCCTTAACATCCAATACCACTAGTCCCTCCAGTTGTGCTTTCAGGTGCAGCAGTATTTGGTGCGGGAAGCGGGAGATATCTTTCAGACTCAGTAGCCATGGAAGATGGAAGTGCTAAATCTTAACCAGTCACAGGCATCTGTTGGACATTTCTCTGACTCACATAGCAGTTGTAGCCTTTTGCATAGATCGTGAGGAGTTGGACAAAAATTCTGAACTGGAGCTTGTGGATGTTGCTATAGTTACAGGCAACTGTCACATCCCACGGTACCCATCAGGACCCTGCTCACAGGCTGGGTGCCGAGTGAAGAGCAGGACCGCGGCGGTCACGTGAGATGCCATAGGGCGCAGCCTGACGTCCACCCACCGGGTTTAAAGCCCAGCATCTCATTCACTCCAGTGCCTTGACGTGGTTTCACATCCCTCAGTGCTTTCTTGTGTTCTGGTTATTCTGCGTACCAACCTGGCTATTCCTGATGAACCCGCCGTCTGTACTGACTCGGCTGTTCCTGACGAACCTGCCCTGTGTACACATATTGGCATAAAGCTGACTACCTCTTCTTTGTACTATCGGGGTTATTCAAAGAGAAAGCCATCGCACGTTCGGTGACTTTTCGTTCTCTTCAATTCGGTGCGAATTGGCGATCCCATTTCGGCGACCCTGCGGTGTATTCAGCAAGCACCACAGGGCCGCCGAAATGCAGGGAAAAGTCGCCGTAAAACCTGCCGAAAACTCACTGCAAAACAAGGGCGAACGCACACCGAAACCCCCACAAACATCTGGATTAACACCCCAAAAACGCCGGAAAAACCCGAGCAGGAGCCAATCACGCGCAGCTGCTGGAAAAAGCCGACACCGCAGACGAATGGAGTGAAATAAATTAGAAAAACAGTTTGCTTGAATGTTTGTTTGAAAAGTGAAACGCTGTTTGCAAAGAAACTACTGAGCGAAAATGTCTGAAATTTACATATGAGGTCCAGGAAATGATAATAAAAAGGGCTTTTACAGCAAAAAACAAAGTTAAGAAAAATGCCTAAAATATCCAAAAAAAAAATAAAGAGACTCTTTACTGCGGAATTTTATAACGAACGGTTTATTAGATAATGAATTAAAACGGGAATATTTTTAACATTGAATCCTATTTGATTCCCCTGAATAAACCTGCCGAATTAAACCACCAATGTAAAACAGAAATTGGGATGTCTAAGGAATAATGACACATACAATCATCGTGCATTATATCTACATTAAAAAGTGAGATGCCCCCTTGATACTGGTCGCACTCACAAAATGCTAATTCTTTATAGCATATATAGGAATATACTCGCTGTTACCCCACTGGAAAGTCTGGATACTCAGCTCGATCGCTCCCACCGCCTCAGCAACACAAGCGAGGCTTATCAGTGGATGGTAGAAAAGTTTAATAAAAGGGTAACATACGAGTAATCCAACGCGTTTCGTGCATGGACTGCACTTCCTCAGGGATTAATACATAAAAATAATATACATAGCGGATCAAATAATTATAATATTTTGATCCATTATGTATATATTCTTTATGTATTAATCCCTGATGAAGTGCAGTCCATGCACGAAACGCGTTGGATTACTCGTATGTTACCCTTAGTAGAAAATATTTTAATACTATCTACGAGTAAGCCTCGCTTGTGTTGCTGAGGCGGTGGGAGCGATCGAGCTGAGTATCCAGACTTTCCAGTGGACGGAGCAGTGGGTTAACAGCGAGTATATTCATATATATATATATGCTATAAAGAATTGGCATCTTGTGAGTGCGACCAGTTAAAGGGGGCATTTCACTTTTTAATGTAGATATAATGCACGATGATTGTATGTGTCATTATTCCTTAGACATCCCAATTTCTGTTTTACATTGATTGCTGTACTTGGACGTTTGGGAAGAACGACCCGGGAGTACTAAGGTTAATTTGTCTATACCTAAGGTGTCACATCACATCTGTGTTATTGTGATTCGAATTAAACCACCGAATGGCCGGGCATTTCAGGAACCTTTCACTGCTGGTTTGTGTTCTCTGAATAGACGAAGCATTGCTTCTCTATGGGGATTTCACTGCCCTCGAACAGGCACCGAACAGGCACCGTATGTGCAGGCAATTCACCAAGATTTGGCGAATTGCCTGCTCTCTGGATAGCCGAATGGCCAAGAAAGGTTCCCTTTCGGCAGCCATTCGCATCTCTGTGAATAACCCTGTAAGTATCTCGTTGTGCTTTGGTATGTTAACCCTTACTGGGTACGTGTCATTCTGTTCCCTGAATATAGATAACTTTGCCGACCATCTAAGGATCGAAAGGGTAGATAGAATACTGTGTATAGGGACCAACACCATATTCCCTAGGGCAGGGGTCAGCAACCTTGGCTCCCTGATGTTTAGGGAACTACATCTCCCAAGATGCTCAGTCACCCATTAGGCTGACTGAGCCACATGGTTAATGTAGTTCTCCAAACATCAGGGAGCCAAGGTTGCTGACCCCTGCCCTTGGGCAATCGTGACAGCAACCTTCTCTTCAGTCTTTCCTCTCCTGATATAATAGAGATTTTATTAACCCCTGGGAGCTGAGTGAAGCTGACAGAAGACGACAAGGAACGCACTGCAATGGCAGGGGAGATCACCCAGAAGACACAAATTGCTCCATGTCTCTCTGCTCAAACCACACTAGCCAAAGTGACAGAAAACCATTACGCAAGTGGTATTTAAACCTGTACCGCCCCCATGGTGATGACATGACTATCCTAGCCTTCAATGGACAACTGTCTCACATGATCAAAATTACTGGCTGTAAAACAAGTCAAAGATTAAAATATGATCTGATTGGCTGCAGACTGAAGACAGATGCAGAATGGTGATTGGCCAAATACTGTCAACTTTTTCAAGCAAAGTAATGCAGTGATTGGTTCAGGCTACTGTCAATCATTCCACTAAACTGGAATGTTATAACGAATCAATTTGTTTCAACGAATTGAAACAAATCGATTCATTGGTCATTATTTTGTTTCATTTTTACTGCGATTCGTTTGACATCAATTCGTATTTCAGAAGTACTTCCTTCTTTACCTGCCTTTTTATGGGTGTGTGTTTATAGCTATGTTTGTGTCTTTTTGTGTGAATGTGTATGAGTGTGTATCTGGGTGTTTGTATAGAGCTGTGTGTATCTGGGTGTATACCTCCCAAATGTTCTATTTTAGTCCCAAATCCCCCTGTCCCTCTGGTTTTTTATAATGTCCCTCCTTTTTAGGGGTTCCTCCATATATTCGGGGTGTAGCAGTATTTTGCTTTTTTTGTAAAGTACAATGTTATCGACATAAATGGAACTACAGCTTGTGATGCAGCTTAAGTCTGGGAATAGCCTCGTTTCTGAGCCTGCCTTAAGCGGCTTCCCTAGAAAATATGTATGTGTTTGTATCTCTGTGTTTTATGGCTATGTATGGGTAGGAGTGTGTGTCTGGCCTTTGGTGCGGGTTAATTCAGTGGTGCTTGATTCTCAGTGACAGCAGAGCATGTGTCAGAATGCAGAGCATGTGTCAGAATGCAGAGCATGTGTCAGAATGCAGAGCATGTGTCAGAATGCAGAGCATGTGTCAGAATGCAGAGCATGTGTCAGAATGCAGAGCATGTGTCAGAATGCAGAGCATTATTGCTGTGCAGGGTTTGGCAAGTGTCACCTGAGCAGCAGGAGGACTGTCAGGTGGCCTGTGCCTCGTATGCAGGTGTGAGCCCAAGGTGCAGTGAAGCAGGAGTTCAGGCAGGCTGCAGGCCAAAGCATGGTGTTTATTTAAATAAACAGGAGGAGAACTGAACTAAAGCAATGGAGGAGACCAGCAATAAACTTAAGCAGAGAGGAGACACAGGAGAAGGGCTGAAGTAAGATTAGTGGGAGTAGTGGTAGGAAACAATATACTGCTGGGAACTAAAGACAGGGGGAAGCAAGGAGCACAATTATAAACAGGAGAAAGGGACCTAGAAACAAGAAACACAGAAGAGAACTGAAAATGAAACTAGGATTAAGTCCATTTCAGGTCGGGAGCTGCAAATGACGGGGTATAATCTGGGGCAGAGGTCTTGGCAGGTGACAGGTAGAGGAATGGTCAAGTCCGGGGCAATGGGGTCTGGTTCACTGGAAATCCAACATAGTAGGGCACGGGAGGAATGGATGGAGGTACCAGAGGTAGTGGCTGAAGGTATCCAGATAGGTTCTCTCGGTAGTGGGGGTCTCTTGGCAGTAGGGGGTTTCTTATCAGCAGGGAATCATCAGTTTTCAAGAGGCAGGTTAGGTTAGAAGTACACGTCAGACTTCAACGAGGACGCTCTGAAAGGAGGGTGTAGCTTCCTCCTAAGGCTAGGGTCAGACGAACGCAGTTTTAACGTGCGTTTAGCCGCACGAAATCACGGCCGTGCTAGCAGCAAATGACGTCCAATGCCGGGCAGCATACGACGAACGGCCGCACGAAAGTTCGTCCGTGCAACGCAAGTGGCAAACGAACGCATTTTTTCGAGAACGTGAAACTGCTAGTACTGACGTACAGAGTGCGCTGCGTCCGCATAGCGGCGTGTGTGCGTGATTGGGAGATGTCAGATGCTGCTCATGTCCGGCCAACAAAACGTCCAGACGCAAAAAGGGTTTTATTGATGATCCGTACAAAATCACGGCCGAAAATGCGCATCGTATGACCGCTATCGCGTATTCCGTGACAAAATACGTCCATTCGTTCGAACGCACTTTTTCACGGACAACGCGAAAAATGCGTTCGTCTGACCCTAGCCTTAGGAGGCCTCATGAGTTAGATGAGATAAAGGATTTTACCAGGAAGGATACATTGAGATTTCTCTCGTTTTCAAGTATGTCCTGATGTACCTGAGGCCTCCTAGAATCAGCACAGGACTCTGGTAAGTGCCAAGGAACCTGCATATGCATACTACACAGGGGAATTCAGCAAGAAGTACCGCAGGGTTTGGTCTTCTTGCGGCGTCTGCGGTGAGGGGCATGACAAGGACAGACCCTGTGCAGCAATGTTCAGGGAAGAGTAACTGTCATAAGCACAGCCAGTGATCCGGCACCTGCTCCGCCAGTCACTGCGAACCTAACACCAGCTCTAAGGCAAGGGTCAAACGAAAGCATTTTTACACGCGAACGTAAAAAAGTGCGTCCGAACGCATTGATGTATTTTTTCACGGAATATGCGAAAACAGTCATACGATGCGCATTTTCGTGCGTGATGTTTTACGAATCCAAACCAGGAAACTTTTTGCATCTGGACGTTATGTTGGCCGGACATGAGCAGGGTCTGACGTGTCCAAATCACGCACACACGCCGCTAGCGGACGCAGCGCACTCTGTACGTCCGTACTAGCGGTTCTGCGTTCTCGAAAAAATGCGTTCATTTTCCACTTGCGTTGCACGGCCGGACTTTCGTATATTGGCTGTCATTGCCCGTCATTTGCTGCTAGTGCGGCCGTGATTAAGTGCGCCAGAACGCACGTTAAAAATGCGCTGGTCTGACCCCAGCCTTAGACTAGGGTCAGACGAAAGCATTTTTCCCCGCGAACGTGAAAAAGTGCGTCCAAACGCATTGACGTATTTTTTTCACGGAATGCGTAAAAACGGTCAGACGACACGCATTTTCGGGCGTGATTTTGTACGGATCGTCAATAAAACTCTTTTTGCGTCTGGACGTTATGTAGGCTGGACATTAGCAGTGTCTGACATCTCCTAATCACGCAAACACGCCGCTATGCCGCAGCTGCGCACTCAGTACGTCAGTACTAGCGGTTCTGCATTCTCGAAAAAAATGCGTTCAAATTCCACTTGCGTTGCACGGCCGGACTTTTGTGCGGCTGTACATCGTATATTGTCCGTCATTGCCCGTCATCTGCTGCTAGTGCGGCCGTAATTATGTGCGCCAGAACGCACGTTAAAAGTGCGCTGGTCTGACCCCAGCCTTAGCCGAAACCGGTAAAGTGCCCCTTTATGAAACGTTTCTCTGGATCTGCCCCTACTCGTAAACCCCCTCACCCCATTTGATGTCCCTTCGACAAACTCAAATCAGCATTCACCGCAGGGTCCACAAACTGCACCAAAGGGATCTGCCGAATGTCGCTAATCAACCCACTGACGATCACCGCCGAACACTGCTGCAAACCGCCAAGCGCAGCCAATAATCCCATGAAAAGACAGCCGAAAGCACCTGCAGCCCACCAAACCCAGAAGGCGATCCTCTGAACAGACCGCCAAATGCCTCCGATCACGCACCGAACGCCGCCGAAAAGAGCCGATCAGCCGCTGACCAGGGCTAAAAAAAAACTGCAATTTTTAAAAGGCGTTTAAATAAAAAAAAATGCATGCAAATAATATATAGGGTCCTATGAATAATAATAAAAAGGTCTGTTACAGAATAAAAAAAAGACATTTCAAAAAAATTGAAATCAAATTTTTCCTGAAAAAAATCCATAAAAATTCCTAAAAAAATGAATTAATAAAACAGACTTTTTGCTGCATAGGAAAAGAATAATAGGTTGAATAAAAACAGAATGTTTTTTTCCATAGAAACTTCTGGGATTTCCTGTTTAAACCTGTTAAACAAAAACACTGAAAATCTGGGCATTTAAACACCTTTTCGGTGCTGTTCAGTGTTCTCTATGGAGCCCCGCTGGTGTCACGCATTTTTTCTTTATAAACGTGGCCACGAGATAACCCTTGGCGTGCGCACGAGATCGCTATTTTGTGCGCATGCAGAGATTGTCTGACCCAGGCTTTAAATCATAAAGTTACCAACAGAGCAGCCTAATACATTGATCTCCTCTGTGTCTCAGCGCGTTAATATTACTGCTTTGTAATGAGGAGGTGCGAGATCAAATCATAGCGGCTCATGTTTCTTCTTTTCTTTAAATCTCATTTACCTGTCTCTATTTTACCTTCAAAGCGAGCACCAAAATAACCATGATAATTTCATAATACTATCATTATTTGGTGCTCGCTTTGAAGGTAAAATAGAGACAGGTAAATGAGATTTAACCCTTTCCTTGTGGAGGACGTGTGGGGAACGTCCTCATTGACTCCCGCTATATACGGGGGACGTTCCCCACACGTCCTCCGATTGCAGGAGCCCTCGGAGAGGTACTCACCTCTCTCTCTCCGGGGTCCCGCAGCGTTCTGATTTACTGGAAGTCAGACGCCGAATTTATGGGCCTCCATGTGCGATGACAACATTTTCAGGTGACCCCCCCAGGAATGCATATAAGGCCGGCCTCTTCACGTCACCACATTAACAATACAATATCCCTGCAGGTCACATCACTGGGAGAGCACTTTCACTGATATCTCAACATCACAGAAGTCATGACAGAGGTCCTGGATTTGTGGAGGAGTGAGGACAATCCCCACACGATCTTCACCAGAGCTATATGCCGCAGCCAGGTCCATCCACATATTGTTTCTTCACGATGATGGGCAGTGCAGGAAAAATGCTGAGCCGCTGGAAGCAGAATCCCGGGGGTGTGGAAGGAAATCAGTCATTGAAGGAGAATATTCCTATGAAACATTGATTAATCATGGGATTTCCCTCAGTGTATCAATAATGCTCATTTGCAGGCAGCACTTTTCCTGCCTCTTCCATTAGAAGATACGGTATCCCGCACACAGGAGCGGATACATGGAATGTCTCATGTTTTAAAGACACATATTTCATCCACTCAAAACCCTCTCCAAACACCCAGCAATATTCTGAAAACACAAAATCCCAATAATCCACTGTGGGTGATTAGGTAAACTTGGTAAACAATGTAACCCTTCCCCTGCCAGATCCCCCAGCAGCCATTGGTCACAGTGTGCTGATTAAAGCAGGTACAGCTGTGTTTAGGGAGGCTCCGGCCTATAAACATAATGGCCTCCACTTGTTCAGAGAGATCTGGAGACCTTTCCTGAGGTTTAGAAGCTGAAGAGAGTTGCTGGGATTCCAGACATTTGTTACAGTGTAATATCTTATAATGGAGGTTACTCAAGGTAAGTGATCTGTGTATTGTGTGCGGTGCCTGTGTGTCGTGTGCGGTGCCTGTGTGTCGTGTGCGGTGCCTGTGTGTCGTGTGCGGTGCCTGTGTGTCGTGTGCGGTGCCTGTGTGTCGTGTGCGGTGCCTGTGTGTCGTGTGCGGTGCCTGTGTGTCGTGTGCGGTGCCTGTGTATTGTACACTGCTCCCCTGTAGGGCTGTGTTTCAGTGTCTGGGTCACACCGGTTAGAATATGAAGGAATATGTGCAGGTGGTTTGTTCTGGCATCAGATAATCTTCATAGTGAGGGTAAATCAATTCTGGTTCTTATTGATCCAGGATGGAAGCGCTGCAGGTGTAATCAGGTCTGTGTCTCGAGGCTCTGGTCACGCTGTTCTCGTATTGTGACTTTTGGTCACTAATTAGAATAGCTGAGACTTTGTCATTATTTAACACTGCTGTATTGGTAAATCTGGCATTGTTTGCTGCAGTGGGCTCACAGGCTCTAATCTGTGCTTGGCTGCAGTATAGGGTGCATTAGTCTCTTGTCTTGACCAATGATGTAATTGTCCTGTCATAAATGCATTGCCTATAAAGACTCTTGTCCTTACGGGGTTAACCTTTGAAGACTGGCATTGCACTTGGGCAGCTTGAAGGTTAGTCTGCCTGGGTGAACCTTTTGATCAGACTCCCCATGCACTGAACTAACCTTCCCCTTGATCTGTTTAATTTCTTGACATGTTCGCTGTTCTTCTGTTGGTACCTTCAAACATGGCTTATTCATGACCTTTCAACTTTAAATGTTGCTATACTCTACAGACCTGATGCTCTGGTTTTCCTGAAGTTGGTCAGTGACTAGACTTGTCTACGTGACACACTAGGTAGGAAGCTGCTGGAGACAGCTCAGTGTGCTGCATAACTCCTTATCTGCATGTGGTCCAAGAGGCGTACATAGTAATACCTCACTTTTTTGTATCCCTTTACTTGGACAATGATCTGTTGCTGATGTAACGATTTCATATTTCTGTTGGAAAGGTTAAGGACTGAATTGTAATTTTGACCATTATATGGCTAAAGAGAAAATGAAGGCAAAGGACATGTACAGATATCTTCTTGACAGTAATTTTAAGTCTTCTTGACCAGTGAAGTGGTATAGACACTGAACAGAATGGTGGCGGCTGGGTTTTACGACAAACCGGTTGTACTAATTTGATGCTCCACCTGCCTTTGTTCACTCTTGTATACACTATGTATTCACCAACTGCTGATGTGGCCAACAATGTTGGCATATTTTTAAATAGAATCCACATGGAAAGGTCACGATGCTGATCTTGTGGCATAGTCACCAAAAAGCTTCCCTTGTCAATCTAAAAATGGCTTTACCACTGTCCTGATTGTGCACTTGAAGGCCTGACCCCCCCACTCCCATAGCCTTCACAAGTCCTTTGTCCACGGGGGGGGGGGGGCTGTGCAAGACCACAGCAGTGACTGGGAGGTGATCTAATGCAGAGGACACTTGCTGTATATACCAAGAGTAAGCTGTGGGTAGATTAAGGGCTGCTCGTGCCTCTACAGGGAAGACCCTCACCCACACATGCTGCCAATAAAGCTTTTGTAAGGGGTATATGGGGGAACCTTATGTTGCAAAACCTTAATCCACATCTTCTCCGACCACCCTGATAGGTCGCATATTAATGTGACTGAACTCCCTTACAGACTCAACATCTCCATTTCTTCCCCAACTCCACCTGTTTTTTTCCTCTCCATATCCCTTCAATGTTTATGATCCTACATATTTTGTTTGTTCTGTGCTCTGCTCCCTTCCCCTACATCTTACACTTCAAACCTCACTCTTCATGGTGTTTCCTGATGCGTTTTACCAGGACACGACTGGTCTTCAGTGACATTACACTAAATACTAAATGTAACTAGAATACAACTAAACCTCCAACTTGACCAATGTCTTTATTTTATAGAGGTGTCCATCACACAGGCCAATATCTTCCCCTGCCTTTTTAGAGCAAGGCACTACTCCCCTGTGTGGGGCACGGGACTACTGTGCCAATTGCAAATCCAGACCTGCATCTGATCCAACAGGTGCCAGATCGCAGTCCCCTCCTGGAGCTGGCCGGCATCTTGGATGCCTGCCAAGCTTCTGGTATCTCCCAGCCTACTGGCATCGTGCATGGATGTGATGTCAGTTTGGGAGTTAAAACCTAGCTGCCACCTTTGTGGTTCCAATGACCCCCCCCCCCATCTCGCAATCTGTGGCAGCTAGGTGTTAATTTATTTCCCCTTTATCAGTCGAAATTAAAGTCTCTTAAAGACTGGTCTTCCGTCAAAAAGCGCGTCCATACTGCACAGGCGCACAGTTTGTAGAAAACCTGCTCGTCTGACCCTAGCCTGAAAATGAGCTCAGCAGCAAAGAGGTTAACCTGTTAATGGTATTAAGGTCTGAACATGCAATACAGGCGCATTTATCCTTAAATCCAGATTCCATTTTGGTTTAATTTTAGTTAAAACCTGTCGCTGTTTAGTCTGATCTTAACACTGCATAACAATGTCATTCCTCTAAACATTGAGAAACTAATTTCCCTGCCTCCCAATGTACTAAGTCCAGAATATTCTTATATACAATATATTCTTCCCAGTATGAGCAGAACAGGAACTAAATTCCTCCTAAAATGGTGAGGGAACTGCATTCCTGCAGGGTTTGACCCCCCCCCCCCACCTGTCTATATACAGCAGAGGGTTTTCTCTCTGGGGCGCCCACCTCCCAGTGAGGAAAAGTGGCACTAAATGACTTCCAAAGCCATTTAACCATGACTAGCTCAACCGTTAAAATGAGTGAAGGGGTTAAATTTGGGATGAAGAAATTTGTGCTTAAGCCAACATTCAATACTACAAACCACACAGGGTGACACCCCAATACACATGTTGGCAACAAGAACCAACTGGCCACTCACGAATTAGATTGTAAACCCATCAAATGTGTTGCATGAAGGATCTTCCCATGAATTCCTTCAGGGAAAAAGTGTAGACAGTCAATATTTAAAATCAAATGCAATAATTATGTTTTATCCATATTGGCTGTCCTGTTTTTGTTTTTCCCTGAAGGAATTCATGGGAAGATCCTTTTTAGACACATTTGGGCTTAGTTCGAATGAGACTAATTAGGAACGAAGGAGGTTTAAGAATTATCCCTGTATATTACACAAGAGGAAAGTGGAGTGAGTTCCTTTGTTCTATGGGATCAGGCGGGGGTGTCTTTGTTTTTATGGGCGGAAACATGGCTCTTTGTGATTGGGTACAATGGGGAGATAAACAATAGAAGGGAGGTTATAAAAGGCTGTGCGTGAGACAAGTTTGGTATTGCAACCAATTTTCTTTCTCTAAGAACTTTAGAGACAGGGCGGCGGCGAGCTCCATTTTTACCATCACCATTGTATGAAAACCAATGACTGGATAAGTATTATTTGCTGTATCAATCTGTTATGCATACTCTATTATCATAAGTCATATATATATATATATATTTCCTAGTTCCATTATTTATTGGAAGGATAGGTGTGGGTTTCCCATTGTATGGATTTGTAGTTTTTATTTAGTGGATGCTTAATTATATTTGTTTCAATTTGCAATACTGTATTCCTTGTTCATTTGGTGTCCAGCTACGTGATAGTAATTTCTAATGGGTTAGTGGTCTGCGATAACTCTGCCAGAATTCAGTGATTTGTTTTATGTTAGGGGCATTAGGATTTTCAGTGGTTTTTTTTTCTCCCTTTGGTTGTTTATGGACGGCTGTGCCTTTTTTATTAGTTTGTGCTCAGTATAGCGTATGACTGACTGTCCAATTTTAGTATCTTTTAAAATCATCCATGTATGCAGCCAAAATCATAATAAGCACCCATATAGACACCGTAAACAAAGCACAGGGCATCACTATACACGCATGTGCCACTCAACATGCACACAGAAACTCACTATACATAGTGAAATGACACGTAGGACCTTGGTATAACACACAAAGTCACGCTAATGATGTAGCTATCATACACCCTGAAATCACGAAATTCCTCTCTATAACACACTGAAATCACTAATGTAGTATAACACTAAGGAAAAAAATTAAACAAAAACATAATAAAAATTGTGTATGTGTAGTAAAATAAATACTTGCTGTAACATGCCGTAATCACATAATAGAAACACAAAGGACCTAGCCATAGCACACAGAGACAACACAAAGGGAATGTAATCACACATAGGAACTTGATATAACACACTGAATCACTGGACATTAGTCACTATAACTCTGTGCTGAATGAGAACCACCATACGGCATTGCTGAGTAACACCTTTAGTGGATTCTCAAGCAGCTTCACATGCTGGCCTTTTATGTGGGTTATGATTTACAGGGTTATTCAAAGAGCTGTGTTTTAAATGTTGGAGTAACCCCAAGGGCAAAGCAATAAGTTGAACAAATTAATTTGTATACTGTATTTAAGTTCACTATTCTAATTGTTGCAATTTTAACGTGACACAGCAGCAATGACAATCTTTTGTTTTGAGCAATTGCTACAGTTGAGTAAATTATTTAGTACGTTAACTTTGTCTCTATTGAGGGAGAGGAGAGACTTATTTCAGGAATAGAGGAAACATGAGCAGTAACTCACTCATATTTCACATTTGTACCATCATAATAAAGCCTGCGAGTGGATAAGTATTAAGTGTGTTTATTCGGGGAATTTGAAGCTATGTTGATGATATACTATGTGTGTGTGTGTGTAATCTATTGGGTTAAATACGCGCTAATTTATCCGTTCTAGTGATTTGCATTGTTAGCTAGAATATGCTCGTTGATATTTGCTTCACTTTGTAATACTTGATCAAACCTTATTAGTTGTATAATCTGTATGATCTTATAAACATAGGTAGTCAGTGACCGCATGGCTGGCAGCCATCTTAAACCTCAAAAAGTCACATGTGCTTCTACCAAGGAGGAAGTGCTGCAGCAGTAACTGTACAATCTGTTTAAGCTTACATTTGCGCAACTAAATTAATCCAGATGGTTTCTGCCAGATTTATGAATATATAACAATTACTAACCAAATACACATCTAAATGTGTCATAATTTCTGAAGAGGCTTATCAACTAAACAGTGATTCTGTATGTTAGCAAGGGCTATGTCATTAGGTTAGTTTGGTTGGTTTAACTTCGGGTCTATAGATTAATATACTAAGCAAGAATCAGTTTCATTGTGGATGGAGGTTAAAAACTTTCACATGTGCAGCTTGGTCCTATTGATAAGGAATTCCAGCCCTGAGGATTCATAAAATGGAGGACAATGCAGCCACTTATGTACAGAACATCTATGCTCTTTCTCAACTCGAAATGGAGACAGTGTTATTTACATTTCGCAAGGGGAAAGAACAATGCATCAGATAACAGTGAGCTGGTGATCTTAGTTGCGGGGGAGGGGGGGCGGCTGATGGAAGCATGTGAAAACAAAAGGAATTCATTACTTACAGGGGGGTGTACATTATACAAAGACTGGATCGTAATACAGAGGTTACGCCATACAGAGGGAATACAATAAACTACATGATACACAGAGCAAGGGAATGTAAGGAAAATACAAATAAACATTGGGACGGCCGTTTCTTTGCAGAGGCAATAAGTAGGGAAGATGTTTGTTAGCTACCATTCAATCAGGTGGTGGTTTTGGTAAGGGTAGCTGGCGAGGGGACAGTTAGCTAAGCTTGATCTAGAGGCAGCCTTCAAGCCGTAACGCTGTGTCCAGGGGGTTTTCTTTTAAAGGGGTGTAAATTCGATGGGTAATTTTACATAGATATCTGTTTACCCATTGGGTGGGCAATATCCCGTGCTCCCATTTTTTTAAAGGCTTCCTACTTTTTTGCACTACTTAGTGGAGGAGACGTATAGTACATTACTTGGACGATTTCATGGTAATGGGTTCCAAAGGGACTGGAGAATGAGGTAGGATCGGGGGGGGGGGGTAACAAATTTAGTTGATCGGGGAGAATTGTAGGTGGTTTGGGGGAATGGCCAGACATTAAGATCAAATGATCTAGTGTAATTTCAAATGGTGAGCAGGCAAATGGCCCAGGAGTGGATTCAATGGATGGGTGCAAAGCATGGCGTTTCTGGAATTTTTTTATTTTCCAATCGTCGGGGCAATACCGTGGGGGATAAAATTAAATAAATAAATAAATATATATAAAAAAAAGAGAAAAAAACATCCTCCCCCCCCCCTTTTTATTTTTGCATCTGATATTCAAGGTGTGGTGCATGCGCTGAATAACATGTCTGCATCATCACCGTAGGTTGTAGCATATGTCAGGTATTTGGTGTTGATATGTTTGAAAAGCAATATTAATTTCACGGCAAATCACATACCGGGGTAAGGAGGGTGGTGGATACATTGTCCAGTTACAGGTGGGATGTGTCCCAACAGTTGGCACCGGGAGGAAAGAATAAAAAAAAATTCAGGGTGAAGACTGCCCTCCATTTCTTTGCCAGATGGGGAGCAGTTAGAGGGCATCAATGATTAGAGGAGATTGTTGTTGCAGAAGACATGGGCACCATAGAGCAAGCAGTGAAAGGGTTAGATCGAGTTTTAAAGGGACAGAGGAGGTAGGGCAGACTTGTGTTCAAATAGCTACTGAAGTTCGGCGGTAAGTCAATAGACGGCTTGGAACTATAGTGGTATTTCATACTTTGCTCAGTTAAAGGAAGAGGACTGGGCTAAACAATTCGTGGTGTGGAAGATCTTGACAGCAGAGTACAAGTAGGAGATGAGATGGAGCTGATAACAATCTTTGTAGGGCAGCATTTGTTTTAGTTTTATAGTTGCCCTAAGGATTGAGGAAACCATTGCTCTAGGTGCCCATGGTGGGGAAGTATGCCCAGTGGTATGTATGAGGGGATACTTGGAGGCGACTCCTTCAAACGGTCGCATGTTCTGGGGGCACAAGGGTGGTACTAACTTGTCTGGGTATCAATTCAAAATGGTTCCGCAGCAGGCCACGGAGGGGCTTGGTTGAAAGGGAGTTATATTTGCCCCCATTCTTTCAGGATAGGAGCTGCTGGTACTGAGGCAGAATTGGGTTACCCAAAGGACCGAAATTAAAAAGATGGGGAGATGGAAATGGGAAGCGTATAGCAGGGGTCAGCAACCTTGGCTCCCTGATGTTTTGGGAACTACATTTCCCATGTGGCTCAGTCTAATGGGTGACTAAGCATCTTGGGAGATGCTTAGTCACCCATTAGACTGAGCCACATGGGAAATGTAGTTCCCAAAACATCAGGGAGCCAAGGTTGCTGACCCCTGGTATAGGAGATATGTGAGGTCATTAAAGAAATGAAGGGAAAACTTATGGGGAACAATTGTTTTGTTTTAAAATAATAATTTGTTTCCTTGTTTCTTTTCAGTTCGGGTACACTGTGCATTACAGTTTGGTTATTTGCAGGACACGCAATGAGAGTGGATCCTGGGACACTCCTATGTGCACTGGATGCAGAGTCGTGCTGCTGGCACCAAGAGAGGAGCAACCCCGGGGTGCAGCGTAATTGAAGTAGGGATTAGATGGATAGGGAAGCAAGGTAGGGGGTGGGGCAGTTATTGGGAATAGTAAAGACATCCAGGAGAAAGAGGGGTAAGCCAGATATTATGGTACTACATTTAGGGGACAGCTAGAGAAGAGAGAGGTATTGTGAGTGGTGAAATAGCAGCCTGGCACGTGGGGATGCAATGGTAGGGGGAGGGTCTGCAGGGTACGGGGTGAGTGGTTTCGTACGGCCAAGCTCAGGTGCCTTCCTGGTTTGCAGATCCTCTCAGCCTGCTATTTGCGATATAAAGAGACCCCTGAGCAGATGTGTGGTCATCCTGCTTAGCCACTTGGGGCCGCTATTTCTGGGCAATATATGTGGTGCATTGCATTTGCTGATG
>RXON01001506.1:0-32052 GCA_009667805.1 Leptobrachium leishanense
GCCGGCAACTAGATTGCACATCCGCTGGAAATAGGAAAAACTCATCGGTATGTGCCGGAAGAACACATAATCGGCGGATTCCGACCATGGTTCTATTTAGTTTGGCGCGGTTTATAAAACTTACTTCCTGGTGTAGAGGATATATAATACAGACTGTATGTACTGATTATGCACTTTGAGAAAGACTTGTGTCGAAACGCGTCAGTGCTATATGTGTTTTAACAATAAATTTCCATTTAATGGATTTTAATTAAGTCATACTGCTTAATATCATTATTATTCTGGATGAGAAATCTGGAAGGAACCATTAGGAGGGCGTCTGCTGGTACCGGTGAGGATATTGCCTAATATCCCCATTATACCACATGCTTTATTGCTCAGAGCCGGCACATGTGGCTCTGGAAAAAGTGAGTTGATTTGCCACTTTTTTCCTATTGATTCCCCCATTCCTCAGACATACTGCGCAATGTATGTACATCTTTTTATAATCTAGAAACCCAGAGGGGAATATTTAAATTAGAAGATTTGTTTGCTTTTATTTGACAGTGCAGAAAGGCTGTGGGTAAAATCCGCTCAGCGGCTGTGAGATTCTTCCTTAGTGTAGAGATGGATAGAGTGCCCTGTCAGTGTGACAGAGGGAGAAGATACTCGTCACACCACAACTTCAGCTGCTCACGGCCCCAGGAAGACCTCCCGGACGTTTTAGCAATCTGCAGTCTCTGGATCAAATCTCCATCAGGCTGCATGCAGAATCTCCTCTGCCAGAAGTCGAATGCCGCCAGCACTAGAGGAGCAGAGGGTCCGGCTCACAGGAGCTTACAATCTAGAGGAGCAGAGGGTCCGGCTCACAGGAGCTTACAATCTAGAGGAGCAGAGGGTCCGGCTCACAGGAGCTTACAATCTAGAGGAGCAGAGGGCCCGGCTCACAGGAGCTTACAATCTAGAGGAGCAGAGGATCCAGCTCACAGGAGCTTACAATCTAGAGGAGCAGAGGGCCCGGCTCACAGGAGTTTACAATCTAGAGGAGCAGAGGGTCCGGCTCACAGGAGCTTACAATCTAGAGGAGCAGAGGGTCCGGCTCACAGGAGCTTACAATCTAGAGGAGCAGAGGGTCCGGCTCACAGGAGCTTACAATCTAGAGGAGCAGAGGGTCCGGCTCACAGGAGCTTACAATCTAGAGGAGCAGAGGGTCCGGCTCACAGGAGTTTACAATCTAGAGGAGCAGAGGGTCCGGCTCACAGGAGCTTACAATCTAGAGGAGCAGAGGGTCCGGCTCACAGGAGTTTACAATCTAGAGGAGCAGAGGGTCCGGCTCACAGGAGCTTACAATCTAGAGGAGCAGTTACAGACTCATATCTGAGAGGTTTATTACTGTGCAGCTCTAGCTTTCTTATACACCCTGGCGGATCAAACTCTCAGGGACCCATTACTTGTTACCTCCCTGGTGTCCCTGCATGGAGGCTCCAGCCTCTCTCCTCTGATCCTGTTGCTCAGTGCAGCCTCAGATCCAGCCCTTTCCTGTGGCTGTCAGGCAGGCATGGAAGGAGACCGGCTCAGCCACATGGTCACCGGGAAAAGGATCACCACGAGACACGCCCCCTGACACATGACTGGGAGGGGCAATCCTCAGTGTTTCTGCGCAGTGTGTGTCTCTGCAAATCACCAGGTCTGCATTCACTGCACTCACTGCGATTTGAGTTCTGGAGGTCAGCCTGGCATCTGCACTGCTCGGGGGGGGGGGGGGGAATTGCCCCGTTGCCCCCCGGATCCGCCCCTGCTCTCAGTATAGCATATTCTCCCGCATACCTTTTGTGAACGGGGGAACAAGGAGACATAATTAGGAGAGACCCTTTAATGTCACTGGGTCCCTCTAAGTGCAATGTGAGCTGCCCCCCTCTGTGGAATATTTCCAGTAGCTGTTACAATCTGCTCACCTTATAAGGGTCATTACTAGTCTAATAGATAATCTATTTCCAGACTTTTCCATACCCAGTGAAGCCGTGAAGGCTCACCTGTCTCTGCTTGTGCAGTAATCTAATGTAGGATCAAAGCGGCTCCATCCAGTCTGACTCTCAGCATAGTGACCCCGGCTATACACATTCCATATCCTCTGCTAACGTGGCTGTGACGGACGCCGCTACTCGGAGGGAGTAGATCCACCTTAGGTGCCGGGTTGCTCTGCAGTGAGGAGAGGTAGCGAGCCGGCGTCAGGTTCCTTGCTGGAATATATCGAGTCCGCCAGGAGGAAATACCTAGCAGACAGTCCCTCTTCCCAAATACTCGTCGAGACGCAGTATAGGATAAGCAAGTTGGTTTATTGTAAAGCAGCACATACACGGTCCATTTATATGGTACAGTCCCATTGTTCTCTCACGTCCGCCCCCAGACACCCCGGCACCAGTTCTGCCACAGCCTCTAGCCCTTATTGTATGTTTAACAGGGTCCCAGCTCTTGGTGCCACACTGTCTGTCCCGCCCTGGACTGCTCCCCACCCGGGCAATTCCACCCCCTAGTGTCCAAAAAGCACCATGGTGGAGGCAAAGGGGGCTCCAGGGCAAGCTGTTGAACAGGAGTAGGGTTTTGGCAGCTTGCCAGCGGTACTCGCGATCTCCTGGGGAGCCTCCTGCCTTACACAATATGAGGCAAGCCGGGGTACACTTTGCAGGAGCACTAATGACATATTTTGTTTGGCACTGATACACGCCGGACACAAAGGGGAACGAGTTATTAATCAGCACAGGAGATATACAGACAAATTGCAGCCGGGCTCTTTCAGTGACTGATACATTGTAACACGCATGTACTCCGTGGTTACTAGCAGGATCAGTGCAGGGAAAAACATGATTAATTAGAAGTCTAGCAACAGTTTTACACTAAATCTAACAAGGGAATTAGTTCCTATAAATAAAGGGTAAACTAAATAAAAATGAAATCAAACTAAATAAATCCTGTGGCGGCCGACCCGTCACAGTGGCAATCAATGACACACTTATAGGAGCGATGTTCCCGTCCAATGTTATTGGGTCTTTCCAAGTTAGATGTACTAACACATACAGGTCTGTAAGTTTCCGCACATTTCCAGGCAGCTCTGACACATGTTTGTTTATTAATTCTCTGTAAGCCAATCCAGAGCTTGAGTTTCACCGTTTCTTTTCCCTTGGTGCCCCCTAGTGGTCCAAAGTGTAAATGTCCGTCTGTTCCTTCTAATTCATTAAAAGTTCAATAAAGCAGGCTATACCTCACTTGTCAACAAATGTAACCCTTTCAGCCCCAATATATGTTCAGTCCCGGCTCTGCTGTCCAGTGTTGCTGGTCTGTTTACTTTCCCTGGCTGGGAGTGATAGGGTTAGCGGTCCCGACCACCCAAGGATCGGAGGGCTTAGAGGTCTGTAAATAGGGATCCAAACCACAGGTATCGAGTGCAAACGTGACAGAAATGTACGCATCAACATCTGGGGGGGGGGGCAGAGTTTGAGATTTAAACAAAAGCGCGTTTAAAGATGAAAGGTTTATACAAAGCGTGCAGGTTGTAAGATATTCTATGGATGTAGTGACGTTTGGCCTTGCATCGTTGGACTTCTCCCCCTTGAATAGAGTAACTCAGACTGACACCCTCTACCCCTTGTGTTTTTTTGTTTTTTTTAGGGTGGGTATTATATTTATACTTTGTATTGGCAACTATGCGACGAACCGCTCTGAGTGCCGCCAAGTTGAGCACGTTTACGTTTATGATGTAGTAGTTGAACAACGCAATGCTGTATATATACCCCAGTTATGCTGTATATATACCCCAGTTATGCTATACCAGTTATGCTGTATATATACCCCAGTTATGCTGTGTATATACCCCAGTTATGCTGTATATATACCCCAGTTATGCTGTGTATATACCCCAGTTATGCTGTGTATATACCCCAGTTATGCTGTGTATATACCCCAGTTATGCTGTGTATATACCCCAGTTATGCTGTATATATCCCCAGTTATGCTGTGTATATACCCCAGTTATGCTGTGTATATACCCCAGTTATGCTGTATATATACCCCAGTTATGCTGTATATATACCCCAGTTATGCTGTATATATACCCCAGTTATGCTGTATATATACCCCAGTTATGTTGTGTATATTCCCCTCTCTTTCTTTCTGTTCCCTTGATCCTGTTATTGTTGAAAAATAAAAACTTTTTTATTCAAAAAAAAAAGATGAAAGGTTTAACCCTTCATGGTCTTTGATTTCGGGATGGCCTCAGGTCTCCCCTGGAAATTTTGAAAGACCTTCACAGCACCTTTATGATTCCTCAATGAACTTTAGATAGACACGGATTAGTGAATTGGAGGTTTAGCTTTATTCTTTAACGTTTATAAAATCCTGAAACGACTTTTATTAAAATCAATCTGGGACATCGATTTCCATTTTATTTTCCATTTGGAGGAAAAGTTTAACAAAATAAATTTTCCTGATCTGAATAAAAAATCTATGTGATTATTATTACTATACACACAACCTCAGCGCGATAACCTGCGTGTAATGACATGACGCCTGCGCAAAGATCATGCATGCAGCTTCACAGATAAAGATAAAATCCGTGTCAAATGTAATGACCTCAAGTAACCACAAGGGGTCAGTGTGGGGGAGCAGCTCAAACATTCAGATGTTTATAAAGCAAATGTATCATGGATTTACAAAGAAAACATTAACAAAATAATAACATGTGAGGTCCCTGATTTGCTGTAAATCTCCAGGATCTAATGCTTAGGCTGTAATGTCTGCAGAAAGCAGGAAGCGCCCAAGAGCCTTCAAAATAAAGCTAAGGGAGGACAGCACAGATCCCGAGACCTCCTTCACGGCCGGCTTTCACTGGCATTTAACACGAGAAGAGGAACGAGAGGCGTCTCAATCCTACGTACAAGCGTTTCTGCAAAAGATATGATGGTTCCTTTAAAATATAAATGTACAGATCTCAGTGTAACCATTTGAAACGTTTTCTTGCCGTTACTCCAGGAGATGCTGCCCTCACATGCGTTACTCCAGGAGATGCTGCGCTCACATGCGTTACTCCAGGAGATGCTGTGCTCACATGCGTTACTCCAGGAGATGCTGCGCTCACATGCGTTACTCCAGGAGATGCTGCGCTCACATGCGTTACTCCAGGAGATGCTGTGCTCACATGATTTAGAGCCTGATGACTATCTCTGTATATCTGGTTTATGTTCACGTTAAGGTTTGTTTCATTATTCCTCAGTGTCTTAATAAAATATACAAAGAAAAAAGAATGGATAGGCGCCCAAACTCGTACCGCCACCACTTAACCAATGCCAAACCACAGATTAGTGGTTTCCCCCAAACCAGCGTGAACAACAATATAAAGTACGTATCTGGTGGCGCGATGGTAGTCACTTTTGGTGTAACTGGTGGTTCCCTTAGTTCATTTTATCCATGTGGATCACATAAAAAAGAAGCAAACAGTGTAATGGTGCAGAATGTTTATACACAATATATAGAGACTATTCTGTAGTAATTCCACTCACAAGTGTAGAGCCCGGACACTGGCTCTGAGTGGGTAGAAACTTTCGGGTACTTTGCTTCTCCACTTATAAGGTGACCCACACCTTATATAGAAGGGAATCTTTTCTTATGTGGCGCATACATGAAAATATATAGAAACAAGAAAGCTTTCTTGTGCAGATCTGTGCAGACTCGATTTCATATAGTATAGTATGAATTGCCAACTCACATTAGGTGGAGCTTATAGCCAAGCTCTTGGTTTGCGCGCTTATGGACTTCTTATTAGGTTGAGTCCAAAAAACCTTCTTGAACAACGGGACACTGGGAATTTGTGCTCAATAAAAGATTTTATTAAAACATAAAATTAAAAATAAACATCTTACTGGCTCAGCCGAATGACCAGGACGCGTTTCGCCAAGTGTATTGGCTTCCTCAGCTGGTTTACAGGCTGGTATGCATATTGTGCTTATATAGTATCTTTATTATAGACAAATTATTCCCACATGTTCCCAATCCCGCGATCGGCGTGCGTTCCACGCCTCAAACTACCCAATGCTCGATATGAGCCGGGCGCCGCCATCTTGCGCATGCGCCTTGTTATCCTATGCGTTTCGTTTGCGTGCCACGCCATTTTATGCGTTTCATTTGCGCGTCACGCCGTTTTTCCCGATGATGTTGCTTGCGTTCCACTGCGCGTATTTGCTCTGAGTCTCTGATCGCGATGGTGGTCCGGCTTCTTTCTCTTAATAGGAACTTTCACAAATTCACCCATAATGTGTCCCAGCGGATTGGCACCCTCGACAACGGAAAAGACACACATAAATCCACATTATAAAAACAGATTGGCTAGACAATTTTATTATCAACCCCAACTTTACCCCATAAGGGAGATCAGATATTTCATATAGAGTTTATTGTGCATAAATACTTTGACCACTATATTATATTCTGTGGTTATACTTCATATATAGAGGGGGCTAATTAAACTGATGTTATTTAATTCCCTAAATTTACATATAAATGTATCTAGGTAATGATACATAGATTTCTATTTGTTAAAGTGAATTAAAGTGCTATAAACTTAACTCCTCTATGGACTCATCCATTAGTGGCTCAATCCTATATAGTGTATCTTCTAAATAAAGTGCATATTATAGATTATTGAATCCCATTAATCACTTAGAACTTATTTATTTTTTATGTATCCCTAACAATATTCGCTTTCTATCATAATGTGAAGCATTTTTTCTTTACTTATAGTGTATTAAAGTGCTGTGCTCATAAATTAACTTATGATATTCTCAATTAACAACCAATTATATATTATATGGCAACAAAAACTTTTATTTTTTAATCCCCTTATTAATTTGTTATATGTATCTTAAAACGAAAATATATGTGGGACCGTAATATTAACGTATTGTTGTCTCATATAGTCCTTCTCTTCAATACATAAAACCATAAACTATGTGCTATTTAAAATGCATTCCCAATGATTTTTACATTAAAGTGCAATGTTATAAAGTGCTATATTTACAAATTTCTAGAATTGAGGAACTCATATTCTTTTCATTACTCAGCTAATATGTGCAACAATACTATTATTATAATCTAGTTATAAAGTGCATACCATAAATTAATATAAAGTGTCTACCAAATCTATTTATATATTAAGATGCGAATATTAATAAGATGTTAAAAAACCCAAGGTATTATAATTAGGTGTCCTATATTCTTCATGTTCGATGTAGATTATTTGTATATAAAATTGGTTTGTAAATAAGTGCAAATAGCATTAGGCATGTGCACAGCACAAAATTTCGTTTTGAACTAATGGATTAGTCCTAAAATACAATTTATTTAGTTGCTAAAGAAATTCGTTTTCAGTTATTTAGTATGAAAACTAATTTCATTTATCCGAAAACCAGTGGATACAATTACTATTGTAGTGGCTCCTCAGAGGGCTGAGATCGCTGCTTGTTACAGTATCTCTCACTCTCAGCACAATGTGTCAGGCAAAGCTGTTACAGTAACTGACTGCTGCTCATCACAGCGCTCAGAGTTTCAGTAAAACTAGTAAATAATATTTTTATATATAAGAGGTTATAACAATATTATTTCCTTATTTTACTGAAACTTTGAGCACTGTTACAGTCAGTTACTGTAACAGCTGAGCCTGATACATCGAACTGAGAGATAATATAACAAGCAGCCGATCTCAGCGCTCACAGCCACTGGATTTAAAGGGCTAAAAAAAAGGCTCCTCTCTATATAATGTATAGAACATCCTCCTGCATTAATTAATACCCCTCTCTGTATAATGTATACAACAACCACCTGCATTAATTAATGCCCCTCTCTGTATAGAACATCCTACTGCATTGGCATGTGGAGGGTGCAGAACTTCAGAATGCAATGCTTATCCAGCACAGGAGAGGGAACTTTTACTTAAACTTTGTATCTCTGTGGGGGAGACACAGGAATATAAAAGCATGGAGAGGGAAAATATTAACGTAAATCGGTCTGAAAGCTCAGAGAAGAGATGACTGGTGCAAATTAATTTTTATAATAAAATAAAGCACTTTAAATCCAGGGAAAACATTCAAATAAATCACACTGACAGCTCATAATAACAGAGTAACTGAGAGCTAGATACTAAATGTATCAGATGTAAAAAAACTTTATAACAAGCAACACTGGGAGAGGAGAGGGACTTTATATAAAATGTGTATTATAGATGAGGAAAGGGGAATAGTGCTCCTGGATAAAATATATCAGACCTAAGCCCCTATTATGCAGATCGGGAGGGGAGATAACACACATTTTATAAAGTCCCTCTGTTCTCCCAGCGCTGCTTGTTATAAAGGGGTTTTTACTATCCAGCCCTCCTCTGTCATTAGCTTTCAGTGTGATTTATTTGAATGTTTTCCTTCTCCGGCTGCTTTTATCATCTTGTCTGCCTCATAGACATGCAAGGGTTAAGTAAAGGTTCCCTCTCCTGTGCTGGCTGTCTGTGCTGTGAGTGAGTATTCTGGAGCTCTATCACTGTCAGATTTTCGGGTAGGGGTCGGGAAAGATTACTCATACAAACCTTTTCTGTAGCTTTTCGATGTTGCGCTCTTCATTACTGGTCTCTTTCACTCAATGTAATATCACAAAAAGGACTGAAACTAAAATGTAGTGCATTTTATTTTAGTTTCTTTCATTTTTTGTACTGAGCAGTTTCGTATCTCTTGAGTCATACGAAAACTAAATTATCCCAAAATTCGGACTAAATCGTTTTAGTACTTAAACGAATGCACATGTCTAAATAGCATACAGTATCGTAAAGATGTATTCAGCAAGTATATTATTCCTTATTCGATTACCCCGATACTGTAGAGTTGAGGAAAATATATTATAAAAAATGTACAATCTCAAAATCATCATTTAAACCATTGGGAGTTAGTGTACCATTATCAAAAATAAGTCTCATCTCTTCCCTTCCTAATTTACTGATCATATCTTCCTCAATCTCCATTTTCTTGATCTGATTTATTGGCCAAAATTTCAAACCTATAGGCGAACTATTGTGAAAATGTTTAAAATGTAAGGAAACCGAGTGTTTCTCAAAATTATTCCTAACATTCCTGACATGCTCTGATATCCTGACATTGAAAGCCCTCTTAGTGCGTCCTATATAACATGGGCCGCATGGGCATTCCAACATATAGGTTACATTCCTCGAACAGCAATTGAGGATACCACCTATTTTAACTATTTTATTCTGTTTATCATTAAAATAAGAGCTAGTGTATTTCTTTTTGTTTTCCACAGATCTACAGGCTAGACACATACCACAATGATAAAAACCCTCCAAGTCCAAAAAGGTTTTTTACACTATCTTTCTTTTTGGTTTTACCATGGACTAAATTGGATTTTATATTCCTAGTTCCTCTAAATACTATTTTTGGTGTGGTTCCTATGTATTGCCTTAGATCACTGTCATTTCTTAAAATATGCCAATGTTTCTTTTTCTATTAAAATCGCAGACAAATCGGACCGCCTCCACTATCCCATGAGATTTAGGTTTATATTGCAACAGATCGTTACAGTCTCTTTGCATCGTGTTGGAGATAGTATTATCCAAGTCTTCTTCTTTATAGTCCTTTTCTAAAACGTCTTTTTGAGAGTGTCAGTCTGTTCCTTAAAGGTTTCTGTGTCCGTACAGTTACGTCTTAAATGGATGAACTGTCCCTTAGGGACACCCTTGAGCCATGTAGAGTGGTGGCAACTAGTATAATCGATATCCTGATGAAAGTCCGCGTTAGCGGACTGAAACGCTGAATTTCCACAATAAATTGTTACATTTGGAAAGACTGAGAGTGCCGCTATTCCTCTATCTCTATATTTGCTGAGTGGGCACCGGGCACGGCATTTTTCTATTTTTGGAGTGCAGGAGTGATCGTTCGATATATATGAATTGTTTATTAATTGAGAACATCTTAAGTTAATTTATGAGCACAGCACTTTAATACACTATAAGTAAAGAAAGAATGCTTCACATTATGATAAAAAGCGAATATTGTTAGGGATACATAAAAAATAAATAAGTTATAAGTAATTAATGGGATTCAATAATCTATAATATGCACTTTATTTAGAAGATACACTATATAGCATTGAGCCACTAATGGATGAGTCCATAGAGGAGTTAAGTGTATAGCACTTTAACAAATAGAAATCTATGTATCATTAGCTAGATATATTTATATGTAAATTTAGGGAATTAAATAACATCAGTTTAATTAGCCCCCTCTATATATGAAGTATAACCACAGAATATAATATAGTGGTCAAAGTATTTATGCACAATAAACTCTATATTAAATATCTGATCTCCCTTATGGGGTAAAGTTGGGGTTGATAATAAAATTGTCTAGCCAATCTGTTTTTATAATGTGGATTTATGTGTGTCTTTTCCGTTGTCGAGGGTGCCAATCCGCTGGGGACACATTATGGGTGAATTTGCGAAAGTTCCTATTAAGAGAAAGAAGCCGGACCACCATCGCGATCAGAGACTCAGAGCAAATACGCGCAGTGGAACGCAAGCGACATCCAGGAAAACGGCGTGACACGCAAATGAAACGCATAAAATGGCGTGGCACGCAAACGAAACACATAGGATAACAAGGCGCATGCGCAAGATGGCGACGCCCGGCTCATATCGAGCATTGGGTAGTTTGAGGCGTGGAACGCACGGCAATCGCGGGATTGGGAACATGTGGGAATAATTTGTCTATAATAAAGATACTATATCAGCACAATATGCATACCAGCCTGTAAACCAGCTGAGGAAGCCAATACACTTGGCGAAACGCGTCCTGGTCATTCGGCTGAGCCAGTAAGATGTTTATTTTTAATTTTATGTTTTAATAAAATCTTTTATTGAGCACAAATTCCCAGTGTCCCGTTGTTCAAGAAGGTTTTTTGGACTCAACCTAATAAGAAGTCCATAAGCACGCACACCAAGAGCTTGGCTATAAGCTCCACCTAATGTGAGTTAGCAATTCATACTATACTATATGAAATCGAGTCTGCACAGATCTGCACAAGAAAGCTTTCTTGTTTCTATATATTTTCATGTATGCGCCACATAAGAAAAGATTCCCTTCTATATAAGGTGTGGGTCACCTTATAAGTGGAGAAGCAAAGTACCCGAAAGTTTCTACCCACTCAGAGCCAGTGTCCGGGCTCTACACTTGTGAGTGGAATTACTACAGAATAGTCTCTATATATTGTGTATAAACATTCTGCACCATTACACTGTTTGCTTCTTTTTTATGTGATCCACATGGATAAAATTGTCACGGTGGCAGTACCACCAGGCACGCACCACCCTATACTTGCCCTCCGATCCTTGGAAGTGGTCGGTCTGTATATATATCCCTATGAATATAACTCGCAGGAAGGTGAGGCCTTGGTTCCTGAGAGAAGCCCCTATATGCAGAGATGCAGGGTAAACTGCAAGGACAGGTGAAAGCAAAGGGTTAACTAAAGACCTCTGTACGGCAATACCAAAGATTCCCTGCACTGAAAGACCGGTCTTTAGGATAGCCGGATCTAATCTAAAGGAAAGTATTACCTTGAAGCCGTACAGAGTCTTTTGTTGTATACAGAGGACAGGGTTTCCTGGAAACGGTACAGACAAGGAATAATCAATAGAGTAGTCATAAAGAGGAAAACCAAAGGTCATAACCAGAGAGAGTACGTCATACAGAATATAGGAATAGGAACCAGAAGGGAGGTCAGCCAAGCCAAAATCAGTAACCGGGGAATCTGAATGGAACATAAACAGCAAAACAAAATACAGCAATAGACAGAACTGAATACGCAGAAGGAACTGACATAAACTGGAACAGAAATAATAGAGACAAAAACTGAACAAGGATGAACAAACGGAGGATATCAGGAACACAGCAAGGAGCTCTCAGGACACAAGTGGCAAGGAGACCAGGCAAAGAAAAATGACCCAGCAATGTCCTATAGGTACATTGCTCTAATATAGGCAGGGGAATCAAGGCAAGGGTCAACAGGTGAGCAGCACACAGAACACAATTAACCCCTGGGAGGCCACCCAGGAGTTGGCAGCAACAGAAACACAAGGGAAAAAACACAATATACAAATACAGAGGGCAGGAAGACAGGGTTGGAACGTGGGAACGTGACAGTAGCCCCCTCCAAAAAAGGTGACCTCAGGGCACCTAAAACAACAACATGACAGACAAAAATCAGGAAAACAGATCACGTACACCAGTTACCAAAATCCATTGAGGACCCACTCAGTGTCGTCTTCCTCCTCCTCAAAACACATGAGCGCATTAGGGTCTTTCTTGATCATGGCCCAGTGTGCCTCACGGAACAACATCCCGCATGGGGATCGTATATAACCCTCGGGTACAGGGCTAGAATTAGGGATGTTGGTACCAGTCAGGCCACTACCCTGCTGGACCTTCTCAAGATAAGCACGGAATACGACATTATCAGACCCATCATGGAGCGTGGTATTCTCGGAACTAGATTGACTAGTGTTGGTCAGCTTCCCACGTCTCCTCCTGGATCGAGACTTGAAAGGGGTGACCACCATACCTGACACGGCAACAGCGGGAGTAGGCTCGCCTACCTGTGCCTTACCACGAGGTTTGGAAACATCGGACTCTCTGTGGGGCATGGGCACAGTGGTGTTGCAACGCAGCTTAGGCACTGCTGACACACAGTTTGCCATGGATCTGACTGGCAGCTTACCAGAATCAGACATCACTGTCACCGCTGGCTTCGTGCCAGGATCAGGCAGCACCCATGGCTTCGTGCCAGGCTGGGCTGGCTGCGCATTGCCAGACGGAGACAGGACTGGCTGCGCATTGCCAGACGGAGACAGGACTGGCTGCGCATTGCCAGACGGAGACAGGACTGGCTGCGCATTGCCAGACGGAGACAGGACTGGCTGCGCATTGCCAGATGGAGACAGGACTGGCTGCGCATTGCCAGACGGAGACAGGACTGGCTGCGCATTGCCAGACGGAGACAGGACTGGCTTCTCATTGCCAGACGGAGACAGGACTGGCTTCTCATTGCCAGACGGAAACAGGACTGGCTTCTCATTGCCAGACGGAAACAGGACTGGCTTCTCATTGCCAGACGGAAACAGGACTGGCTTCTCATTGCCAGACGGAAACAGGACTGGCTTCTCATTGCCAGATGGAAACAGGACTGGCTTCTCATTGCCAGACGGAAACAGGACTGGCTTACCGCCAATGGGCACTGGGGTTGCGGCTCTACATGTAATACACCCAGTAACAATATGTAGGGACTGTCTTTTAGCTGCCAGTCGCTGCTCAGAACCAGCCAGTTGTGTCTTTAAACCCCTACAGCCATCAGAGGTATTCACATAAGTCTGAGGTTTATTATCGGATGCCCAGAGCGACATAACCTCCATGGGTACTTCATCCTCTGGCCTTGTGGCCAAAAAGGATTCATCCTTCATAGACTCATGTGCCTCTTTCTCAGACCTGGATTTCTCAGGAGGTCTGAACTCAAAGTGGGGTCTGGTGCCATCTGACTCCCCGCAGGGTCTGGCACCGTCAGACCCCCTACGTGGTCTGGCACCCTCTGATTCCCAGCTGTAACTGGCACCAGTGGATCTCATGAGTGGTCTAGCTTTGGCGGCCTTACTGTGGGACATGGGCACAGTTGGCACTCGGCCAGTATCAGGGCGCACAGACTCACCGCAAGTCTTGAGACACACCGGCACTCCAGCCCCAGGACGCACCGGCTTGAGGGGACATCCAGACAAAAAGTGCAACGAACTGGCACAATAGAAACAGAGATTGTACTCACGTCTTCTGTTCTTTTCATCAGGAGAAAGCGGACCACGAACCCTGCTTTCAAATGAGACCTGATTGCAAGAGTCTAGACACAGGCTCAGTAACCCTTTCAGGTGAACCACAAATTCCTCAAACATGTGCAATATGGTTTCCAACACGGTACACATCTCTGCGGGCTTATGTAAAGGCTGGGTCATTATGTCACGGTGGCAGTACCACCAGGCACGCACCACCCTATACTTGCCCTCCGATCCTTGGAAGTGGTCGGTCTGTATATATATCCCTATGAATATAACTCGCAGGAAGGTGAGGCCTTGGTTCCTGAGAGAAGCCCCTATATGCAGAGATGCAGTGTAAACTGCAAGGACAGGTGAAAGCAAAGGGTTAACAAAAGACCTCTGTACGGCAATACCAAAGATTCCCTGCACTGAAAGACCGGTCTTTAGGATAGCCGGATCTAATCTAAAGGAAAGTATTACCTTGAAGCCGTACAGAGTCTTTTGTTGTATACAGATGACAGGGTTTCCTGGAAACGGTACAGACAAGAAATATACTATATAGAGTAGTCATAAAGAGGAAAGCCAAAGGTCATAACCAGAGAGAGTACGTCATACAGCATATAGGAACCAGAAGGGAAGTCAGCCAAGCCAAAATCAGTAACCGGGGAATCTGAATGGAACATAAACAGCAAAACAAAATACAGCAATAGACAGAACTGAATACGCAGAAGGAACTGACATAAACTGGAACAGAAATAATAGAGACAAAAACTGAACAAGGATGAACAAACGGAGGATATCAGGAACACAGCAAGGTGCTCTCAGGACACAAGTGGCAAGGAGACCAGGCAAAGTAAAAATGACCCAGCAATGTCCTATAGGTACATTGCTCTAATATAGGCAGGGGAATCAAGGCAAGGGTCAACAGGTGAGCAGCCCACAGAACACCAATTAACCCCTGGGAGGCCACCCAGGAGTTGGCAGCAACAGAAACACAAGGGAAAAAACACAATATACAAATACAGAGGGCAGGAAGACAGGGTTGGAACGTGGGAACGTGACAAAAATGAACTAAGGGAACCACCAGTTACGCCAAAAGCGACTACCATCGCACCACCAGATACGTACTTTATATTCTTAATAAAATATACAACTTATTACAACCACAATGCAGAATCACAACCAGTCCAAGAACGAAAGACTATTCCTCACATATTGCAGAGCCGCCATTCTCTGGCTCTAGATACAGAGCGCAAGGTGACACGTGAAGGTGGCGCTGTAACTCTGCTGGCAGAGAACTCAGAGATAACATAAAAATGGCAGCTGCTTGGGGTGGGTACATTTTACATGCACATAAATAAAATGTGGAATCAGCACGTGTGATCCCAAACACGTTTCGCCTCTCTATGTGCTGGATTCCTCAGTTTGTGCCTCCACATTAATGTCACTTTATATATTAATGTTATGCAGTATATCAGCTTTACTCCCGTCACCAAACTGTCCCAGGCTCTTAGCTGCAAATCTCATAGGTTCAAATCCTCCCAAAATCTGAGATTCTTATATCAGTGTGTTTGAAATTCCCGCGTTCCAACCTCAGAACATATAAAATGAAACATAAGTCGATTATAACAATAAATAATAATAAAGTAATGCATAGGGCTAATAATACTTCATACTAGGGATGCACCGATACCGATACTAGTATTGGTATCAGGGCCCATACTAGGCTTATGCACCGATTTTTTTTTCGGTTCGATTCGGTTCGATTTTTCGGATTTTTAAACTTTTCGATTCGGCTCGTTTCGACCGATTTCGGTTTCGATTCGATTCGGTTCGGCCCGTTTTTCGGGTACATTTTTTTTTCGGAATTTCGACCATTTTTTGTATTTTCGTGCTCGGTTTTTGTATCGACTTTTCGTAATTTCGGAAATTTTCGTTTTTCGGGATATCGACCGTTTTTCGTATTTTTCGTGTCATTTTGCCCGTTTTTGTATCGACTTTTCGTTTTTTCGAAAAATTTTCGTTTATCAGAAAATTTTCGTTTTTACAAAATTTTCGTTTTTCAGAAAATTTTCGTTTTTCGGAACATCTGTTCTCCTCGTTTGACACATTTCAAGTCCATTCGAAAAATCCGAAAATATTTCGTTTCGGCTCAGTAAACATTTCGGATCTAAAAATTTTCGGAAATTCGGCTGCATCCGAAAACACGAATCGGGAAATTTCGTGAAAATTCCGAAATTCCGAAACCCGAAACGCACATCCCTAGCCCATACCGGCATTTACACGATTACTTAGTACCTCTGCCAATACCCAGCAGCAATCGCTGGGCTGACTTGCCGGTATCCGAGGGGCTGCTGGTAGAATACATTAATAGCATTCTGCCAGCATTTCACTCCAGCTGGCCGTTTTGCATCAAGCGGCCACCAGGCTGTAAAGCAGGCTCCAGCCGTGCTCCCGCATGATCTTCTGGCCTTGTAGATATGAGCCCGGTGTGCAGCGAGATATACATATATATATATACATACAAACACTTGCGGGAAATGGTGGAGGCAGAGGCAAGAACAGGGGAGCCAACAATAGGTGGACAATGGGCAGGACTTGAAGTAGGTTGACAACGATTGTTAGTGGGACACATAGTAAACATCAAGACAGGAACACGGGAGGAGTAACGAGGACTCTTTAAGGATACGAGGGCCTTGAATAGAGCGGGGGTCTTGAGTAAACTTAAGAGAAACACGAGAAAACCTAAAAGGTACCAGGAAACTTGGGGGGACACAATGAACTTGGAAAGGACCTTAGGGTGGTAAATGCAGGGGTGCAGCAGGCAGCTTAAGGGGCAGAAAGGGAATTCAAGTGTAGTACAAAGGTGTAATTCAGTGTTACGGTGGCCCCCCTCAGGAGCCAAAGGGGGGTCCTCGCTGCTGAGTGTATTAAGCCCTTTAGGCAGATATGTGTCTCTCTTCATATTGCAGAACCCTGGACACAGGATTAAACAGAACCAGACAAGACACGAGGAAAGTCCTGCACTGGGGAAAGGTCCTTGGATGGCCTTCTATCTATACAGAGTCCAGGGTGGGAGTGAACACGAGAAAACAACAGGGTTAAACCAGACTTTGACAAGAAGGAAGGTCTAGCAACAACTAAACAAGAAAGAGATCCTTGAGGCGGTCTCTATATACCAGAACAATGAGCTGCTGCACTAGATACACAACAAACCATAAAAACAGACTAGACATAAATATAGTCTGCAGCATGCAGGGCAGGACTCACATAAAACTTGAGGTTATGCTGCAACCAGCACAAACAACTAGACACCTTGCAATTAGGTCTGACACGACTAAGAAAACATCAGAGACTGTAGTGTGGTACAAACATAAACCAGAAACCTGAATACCACACAAACAAAACACGAATTGGATCAAGCAAGAGAATAGTCAGTATGCAAAGCCAGAAGTCATAAACCATGAAGTCAAAGTACAATACCAGGGGTTAAACACAAGAATTTTCAAGATATGTAGCCAGGAATCAAAAACCAAGATATCAGAAAGCAGAAATCAGGAACTCAGCAAGCAAGAACGATACTGGATCAGGGAACCATTGCACTAATTGCCCTTATATAGGGCAGAGCAGGTCATGTGACCACAGGTCTGGTCAGACACTGAGACTCCAGGGGCGGAGAACAAGACCGAATTAACTCTAAAATCCAGAAGACAGAAGAGCTCTCAGCATCAGCGGACCTGGCTGGGGGGAAGGTAACATCAGGGCAGGTCAGGGCAATATCCAGGATCTTTTGCAGGTAGTGGCAAGTAACAGGATCAGGTAAGAACAGGACTTTATGAGTAAAGGAGCATCAATGCTTAAGCCTTGAGCAGAGGGTGTGACTTGATAATGAAGAGAACTTGTCAGGTGGGATGGGGTACACCTGAGTCTAACAAAGAATACCCAGGCAGGAATCTCAGTAACCTGGATGTATCACAGGGCAGCCAGAAAACCTGGTCTGACATTATCTACATTGCAGGAATGGAGGTGCCAGGGTTTCATCGCATGGTTTTAGATCCTGTCAGCATCACAGCCTTCACAAGTCGGCGGCCGCTCAGCGCAATGTGGCCAGTCAGATGGGAATGCTGGCGGAATGCTGTTATTGCATTCTGCCAACAGCCCCAGTGTTTGTGGGTATTCATGCATCTGAGGTCTGTGAGTATACATGCGTCTGAGGTCTGTGAGTATGCATGCTGTGACGCAAGTCATTTTGGACTTGGGTGCATGGGTATGGAAGCATATTTGGGTGCAGGACTTCTAATCAATATTGGCCCATTGCCCTCTGTTGTGTGTAGAATGTTGATATAATTGGGATAATGCAAGAATGCTACTGTCTGGTCCTTGTGTATCTGTTATCTGTAGAAAGGATTAACATCCCTGTTTACCCTGGCTCGAGAATGTGCTTATCCATTTCTATTTGAGTAGGTTGTAAATCTGTTATCCCGATTCCCATTGTCCTGCCCTGTTAGAAATGTTAAGTAATGTTTAATTTAAACTATCTGCCTAATCTAATAATTTTTCGCCTTCCACAAAGTAAATGGTTGTCCAATTATCTGATTCAGTCTGGTTGGGTCCCCTAGCAGTTTCTAATGGGGGTTTGTGTATATAAATGACCCATGTGTGAACGTATAAATGTATGTGTGTTTCCCTGATTAAACCAGTTCTATTCTGACCCTACATGCAGTCACGGCTCATGGTTAGAGTAGCATCTATACTCTGCTTGCTGTTCCAACAAAAGGCTCCAGAATTCCAGACTAGGTTTATTTCTGGGGGATGATAGCCAGGCTCTCTGCGTGTGCCCTTCTTTAAGCTGCGGCTAAGTCCTGGAGAAAGACATGGGAGACACAAGGGGAACCCGGGTGTCCAGCGAGGAAGCGGCATTGATAGATGTGACCCTGTCGCGGCACAGAGATCTGTTACAGTGGTGGGATGCTTCCTACAGTCTAAGGACATTCAAACCACCACCGGGATTTGATATCCAGAAGGCAGAAGCAAGCAGGATATGGCAGGAGTAATGGAAACGGATTTCAGACGAAGGTTGAAAGAACAGCAGAACCAGCATAGCGGACCGAAGACAGAACAGGTCCTGCTGGAAGAGAGTGTGATGATCCGCATGATGATGTGGTGGGAAGCTCTCCAAGCCGAGCAAATGTCCAACAGCAAAATTACCCCGTTTGGATACGTGAGGTACGAATTAATATTGGAGAGTCGGATGGTGGCCCTGTGAGAACTACCAGAAGAGGATGTGCAGGAGCTCCGCAGACTGGCCTGAAAGATATGGCACTCGATGAAAGATACAGAGACCTCTGGTGGTATGCGGAAAAAGTGTACCCCTGGCTAGCGGATTACAGCCCGACGAAAGGCTATGGCTACAGCAGGCTGGGGCTGTTACATGAGAAGCTAGTGGAGAATTCAAATTTCGGGAGTGAATCGGAGTGGCGTCTGGAGGATATCTTAGAGTGCTGAGAGAGAGGGATGGAGCTCTCTGGCGAAGTCTTGTCCCCAGGAGATTGCCACCCTCCCAGAGGAAATGCTGGCCACTGGGCTGAGTTTCATAGACCTCTGCCCCTAAGTTGTGGTGACGCAGATCCTGTGAGCAAGGAGGACAGCTTGCTCACAGGGGGACACCAACCACAGGGGGATAATTATAATGTAGCAGTTAAGGGGACTGTGGTTTCAATATGTGTGTCTCTTGGATACTGGGCTGTCTGCTCTGAACTCCAATCTTGTTCTGAGGAGAATTCGGCCACAGCACATTCTCTCCAGCAGCTGATCGTGATACCTGGAGATGTTGCAGCTGGCACTTCTCACCAGAGGCAGGCACAACCTAAGGGAGAGGCTGTGGACCATACCTTATTTCCCAAGCAGGAGGAAACGGGAGAACGTGGGATCCGTGCCCCTTAAATCACCAGCTGCTTAACATGGATAAGACACCCACAAATGTGAGTAGCCTTTGGTATAACTTTTACCAGACATTTGTCTACACACAAGGTGCATGCATTACTATTCTTTCTTGGAGGGACGGATCTGAAGAACATTGTCAGACCCTGAATGATTTCCTTACTCCACTGACAAGAAGGGAAGACTGCATTGACTGGTCCATAGACCTAATCATACAAGCCACACATTTGAGGGCTCCCCACCATGTGAGTGGTACCATTTATCTAATTACACTCAACTTAATATATATCATCTGCAGTATATACACCTGTGTGTTCTTGAAGGCACACAAGGAATGGGACAGAAGCGCTGACCTGCAGTCTCTCTCTGAAGACTATTTTGTATGGTAATCATTAATAGGGATATACCACAAAATGTGTGAGGACGGGACGACTGCTGAATCCCAAACAGAATACACACCGTGCCGGCAGCATTGCTATCTATACATCTATACAATTTAAATTACTTTATTAGAATCTGTCTGGATACAAATCTGGGCTAGGGATGTGCGTTTCGGGTTTCGGAATTTTCACGAAATTTCCCGATTCGGGTCTTTCGATGCGGCCGAAATTCTGAATTTTTTTTGAGCCGAAAACGGCAAATCCGAAAAGTATTCCGAGCCGAATCGAAAAATTTTCGGAGTTTTCGAATGGACTTGAATTGTGTCAAATCGAAATCTATTGCTTCGAAACGAGAACAGACTTTCCGAAAAAATGAAAAATTTCCGAAAACGGCAAATCCGAAAAGTATTCCGAGCCAAATCGAAAATTTTTCGGAATTTTCGAATGGACTTGAAATGTGTCAAATCGAAATTTATTTTCCCTCTATTCATGATTTCGGTTCCATTCGGGATTTCGGTTCCATTTCGGTAATTCTGAACATCGTATATTTAACTATTATCGGTTATATCGCTGATTCTGTAAATTTTGTCTTTGTAAATGTGCTGGGGCAAATCAATGAGCTGGGGCAAATCCATGTGCTGGGGCAAATCCATGTGCTGGGGCAAATCCATGAGCTGGGGCAAATCCATGAGCTGGGGCAAATCCATGGTGCTGGGGCAAATCCATGAGCTGGGGCAAATCTATGTGTGAGCTGGGGCAATATCCTATGAGCTGGGGCAAATCTATGTGTGAGCTGGGGCAATATCCTATGAGCTGGGGCAAATCCATGTGCTGGGGCAAATCCATGTGCTGGGGCAAATCCATGTGCTGGGGCAAATCAATGTGCTGGGGCAAATCCATGTGCTGGGGCAAATCCATGTGCTGGGGCAAATCCATGTGCTGGGCAATATCCTATGAGCTGGGGCAAATCCATGTGCTGGGGCAAACCAATGTGCTGGGGCAAACCAATGTGCTGGGGCAAATCCGTGAGCTGGGGCAAATCCATGTGTGAGCTGGGGCAATATCCTATGAGCTGGGGCAAATTATTATTATTATTCTTTATTTATAAAGCGCCAGCATATTCCGCAGCGCTGTACAATAAGCACAGTATAGACAGTTACAATACATTGAACAACATTTGACAAACAGTACAGGAGGAGATGAGGGCCCTATTCCCGTAGGAACTCACAATCTGGGAGGGTTGGGGTTGGAAACAGGAGGAGAGGACTGTAAGGTGAGAGTGATTGATGGTTGCGTCAGTGAGTGGGGGGGTCGGCTTCCCTAAATAGGAACGTTTTAAGGGAGCGTTTGAAGGAAGAGAAGTTAGGGGAAAGTCTGACAGTACGAGGGAGAGCGTTCCAGAGAGTGGGGGCTGCGCGTGAGAAATCCTGCAGTCTATCATGGGAAGAGGTGATGCGGGGAGAAGCTAGGCGCAGGTCACTGTTTGACCTTAGGGAGCGGGCTGGGGTGTATTTGGTGATTAGTGAGGACAGGTAGTGGGGAGCTGAGTTAGTGAGGGTTTTGTAGGTAAGGATAAGGATTTTGAAATTCATGTGCTGGGGCAAATCCATGTGCTGGGGCAAATCCATGTGTGAGCTGGGGCAATATCCTATGAGCTGGGGCAATATCCTATGACCTGGGGCAAATCCATGTGCTGGGGCAAATCCATGTGTGAGCTGGGGCAATATCCTATGAGCTGGGGCAAATCCATGAGCTGGGGCAAATCCATGTGCTGGGGCAAATCAATGTGCTGGGGCAATATCCTATGAGCTGGGGCAATATCCATGAGCTGGGGCAGTATCCATGTGCTGGGGCAATATCCTATGAGCTGGGGCAAATCCATGAGCTGGGGCAAATCCATGTGCTGGGGCAAATCCATGTGCTGGACTGCTGGGGCAATAGAGTTAGACAGCTTTGAAACAAGGAGAACAGATGTTCCGAAAAAAACGAAAATTTCCGAAATAGCGAAAAGCCGATACAAAAAACGAGCAAAGTGACACGAAAATACGAAAAATGGTCGATATTCCGAAAAATAAATGTACCCGAAAACGAATCGAGCCGAACCGAATGGAAACAGAAAGCGGTCGAAACGAGCCGAATCGAAAAGTTTAAAAATTCGAAAAATCGAATCGAATCAAACCGAAAAAAAATAAATAAATAAATAAATAAAAAAAAAATAATCGGTGCACATCCCTAATCTGGGCTTCACGTTGAGCTGTTTATTGGTGCTGGTTCATTTGGACTCTACACACTCTGAGACATGTATTCATTGATCTAATTTCTGCTCCTTTTTCTGTATACAAATGTTTATCATATTGAATGTAATATTCTGGTCCCTTACTGTATACGGCTCAGATTCATCTCAAATAGGGCAATATACTGCACCCTGTCACACACAAGAAGGGAACCAGTAGGTGAAAATATGTATATAATACACCCTTGTATGTCATCTTACTCGTTTCATCCTGCATATAGGTTTTTTCCCTCATTTATTGTAATATTTTGGCCTCTTGCTCTATCACAGTCTCCAGTACACATATAGCGATATACTGGGATACCAATAGAGGCCATTGCTCCCTCGCACAACGAGACCCATTAAGAGTTGTGGGAATATAGAACTTGTACACTGGTTGGTGCCATACACACAAATCTCTACACACACACAATACACTCTTTCACTGAATCCCAGTATATTTGTAGTAATAAAACGCATTTTGGGTGATTCATCTGAAGCAAACTCCATGACAGGACACCACAACAAAGCAAAAGGCGACTCAATGACAGGACACCACAACAAAGCAAAAGGCGACTCAATGACAGGACACCACAACAAAGCAAAAGGCGACTCAATGACAGGACCCCACAACAAAGCAAAAGGCGACTCAATGACAGGACACCACAACAAAGCAAAAGGCGACTCCATGACAGGACACACAACAAAGCAAAAGGCGACTCAATGACAGGACACCACAACAAAGCAAAAGGCGACTCCATGACAGGACACCACAACAAAGCAAAAGGCGACTCCATGACAGGACACCACAACAAAGCAAAAGGCGACTCAATGACAGGACACCACAACAAAGCAAAAGGCGACTCAATGACAGGACACCACAACAAAGCAAAAGGCGACTCAATGACAGGACACCACAACAAAGCAAAAGGCGACTCAATGACAGGACACCACTACAAAGCAAAAGGCGACTCAATGACAGGACACCACAACAAAGCAAAAGGCGACTCCATGACAGGACACCACAACAAAGCAAAAGGCGACTCCATGACAGGACACCACAACAAAGCAAAAGGCGACTCAATGACAGGACACCACAACAAAGCAAAAGGCGACTCAATGACAGGACACCACAACAAAGCAAAAGGCGACTCCATGACAGGACACCACAACAAAGCAAAAGGAGACTCCATGACAGGACACCACAACAAAGCAAAAGGCGACTCCATGACAGGACACTGCAGCGAACAAATCAAAACATGCTCCTATGAACAGGACCCTCTACACCTCTTGTTTCCATCTTCTGTCCGTTTATCTATATTGTGTTCCCTTTGGTTATTGTAAAGCGCTTCGGAAACTGTTGGCGCTATATAAATGATGAGAAGAATAATAATGAAACACGACTCAATGACAGAATGCGGAAACAAATCAATCTGAACATGAATCACACGGGAACAGTTTGTGTTTGTGCAGTTTATTCACGTACCCCTGTGAGTACAATCCTTAAGCGCATACTCCTATTGGCTGGCAGGTGAGGGGCTTATATCAGCGTGGGTGGGCTGTTTGATATCCTGATTAACCCCTCAATCTCTGGCTACAGAAGGAGGTCTATAGATCCCTTAATACTCAAATTAATCTCCTCCTCCGCTGCTGTTTAATTCATAGAGTGGGGATATTCCTGTGTGCGCAATTCATTTTCACCTTTTTAATATGCAGCACTGAGGACTGATAGAAAATGTAGAGCTGTGTCAGGATACTACCCTTACCGACCTTATGGACCATGTAACGGCGCCTTCGGCGGGTCCCCGAGCGGCAGCAATGCAGTGTCCTGGAGCATCGGCGCTGTGTCATGGCTGCGCACAGACCGGAGCCTCCTTCGCCGATGGACCGGACCCCTCGCGCATGGTCCCGATCGGCCTTATAGGCATAGAGAGATGCCGGCGCAGACGGATGACGTTGGATCTATCCCAAGCTGCCTAACAAGATACCCTATAAAGAAGACGCCGGTGGGGTAAGTCGTCGCTCTAATATTCTATTTGAAACTGCGCTAATTACCCTTTATCCTGCGAACTATATTGATTGACTCCCTTGGCTTTTGACCCTCTGCTTGAATATCGACTTTGTATTGAACTCTGGCTGCCTTTGACCTATACGATTCCTCTGACTAACCCTCACGGATTATATTACCAGAGAATATATATCTAGACATCCTGTTCATTCTGTTGGGAACTCATCTATATCGCCTGACCAACTACAAACCTGACGCCACTGGTACCAGCAGACAGGTAGCGTTACGTATATCATTCCTCCTGACTCTGGTACTTGCCACGTACAGGCAAGATTACTGCATAGTGGTTCCTCTTATATTTCTTGCGCCTAAATACAGTCAAAGACTTTCCTGACAAGCTGGAAGTCGCTGAAGGTGTCTTGGTTTGAGAAAATAAGTATCCTTAAGATGAATGTTCCGGCGCGATTGTTATATCTCTTCGAGACCTTGCCCATTCATGTTCCAACCGCCTTCTTAGACCGGATTCGGTCCTTTTGCTTTCGTTTCGCGTCGGGTTCGCCGCGGGCGCGACTCAGTGGGCTTACATTTTCTCGCCCCAAAACAGCTGGGGGTCTAGCACTGCCAGACCTGGCTCGTTATTACCAGACCGCACACCTGGTTCGGAGGGTGGAGTGGTCCACGGGTGGTAGACGTGCGCTGTGGCAGGATTTGGAATGGGACACCACTCCCCACGTTACCACAGTGCTGCCCTGGATAGCCCCGGGTAGGCACTCCTCCATAACGTCCCATCACCCGTTGTGGGTGCCACTCTCAGACTTTGGAATTCGGTTCTCCGCCATTGCTCCTTCTCCACGTATCCCTCTCCGATGCTTCCTCTGAAGGACAACCCAGACCTTCCGGTGTGGGTCCATCCTGGACTCTGGAGAATATTGGGTCCTGCGGTCCGCCCCAGGGCCACTCACTTCCTCTCGGGACAGAACCTGCTCCCACCGTGGGAACGATCGGCCCAGATATCTGACCGCACGCCTTTGGAGCGGTTTAATTTCGCCCAGATCTCTCATTATCTGCTCTCCCGACCCACTCGTCACTGACTGCTTCGGTCCCCTACGCCCTTTGAAACGCTTTGCCTTGCAGGGTGCCCGCTGGCCCATGGCATCTCCATTGTATATCGCCATCTGCAAGCACACCCGACACCTGATCCGCCGACCTTCGAACATGCCTGGGAGCAGATGCTCGACACTACCATCTCTGAGGAGCAATGGCGAGACACGTACGAATTCACTCATCGTGGCTACCCTCAGGCCTGCTTGCAATCCACATCGTACAAGATCCTCACGCTTTGGTATTGCACGCCCTCGCTCATGTTCCGGATTGGTTTAAGCCTCACGTCAAATTGCTGGGGATGTAACGACCCATCGGGTTCCTACCTCCATGTTTCGTGGCACTGTGCGGTACTCTCCCCTTTCTGGCATCTGATACAGGACACGTTGGCTGAGGTTACGGACCTTTAACTGCCATTTACGCCAGCGACATTCCTTCTCTCACACACACAATCCCCAGTGGCCACTCTCAAAAAGTCAGTAGCGATGCCGATGACGGCACGCCTTATTGTGGCCCATTCATGGAGATCAGCACAACCCCTGCATATCGGGACTGGTTGGCTCGGATGGAGGAAGTGCGAAATCAGGAGCACCTGGCTGCTGGGATGGGGAATTCCCTCGAGAAACATCTGCATAAATGGTACCATTGGTGTACGTATCTGCCCTCACCCGCATGCCGAGAACGTACTGGATCTTGATAACTACCGTTGGCACTCCCACACCACACCACACCACACCACGACACACCCACTGCCTAAAGAAGTGCCTCTGGCGGCGTTGGCGCCATGTTGGCCTTCGCGCCCACACACATCTCCTAAACCCCTTCCCAAGGTGGTGACTCACCTTGGCTCTGATGCTGCCTACCCCCTCTGACGCCCCTAGTTCCTCCACCCCCTCTCCTACCCCCTCCACTCCCCCAGCCCCCCTCCACCCCTTTTTTTCCTTTTCTTCTCTACTCTTCTTCTCATTTCTTTTCCTACGCTACTTTCTTTGCTTCTTCCCCCCCCCCTCTGCAGGCCCCCCCTGCTACTCCCCTTCCGCTATACTTCCGGCACTGCTCATGGCTGACAAACTTTCTCCTCTCATAACCACCAAATTAGCTGATCTCCCCTCGGAGGTCACAGTTCTCGCCCTTAGTAGATTGTCGTATGGTCCTTAGTAGACCTCTGCTTGCTAGATCTCCTCCGCCCTATGGGAGCGTCATTGCGTTACCAGGATGCCCGGGGGACTCGGATATCGCCTGAGGTTTATTTCTTATTCCGCACCTGCTGTTACGATGCACCTTTTTCATGTGCTTACTGGTTACCGCTAACTTACTACGCTTCCTGTTGGATAATTTCTGACGATACTGATTTGCTATGTATGCGCTGATATACCTCATGTGTTAGGTTTCTTTTTTCTGTATTGCCTTGAATAAAAAAAATAAAGAAAATGTGACACAACATGACGGTATTACCTATACAGCCCACAAGGTGTCAGTGTTGTGCATCGGTATACAATTTAAAGGGCCAGTACCACCAAAAAATTTAATGTCCTTATTGTGTTTAAATAAATAAGATCTCAGCAACGTATGTATTTATTTGCAAAGGATTTTAGCAGGAAGGATACATTGAGATTTCTCTGGTTTTCAGTATGTTCTGGGTTCAAAAACATTAAAATTGTTACAGAAACACAAAGTAATAAAATACAAGATATTAAAAACACAAATATAGAGATTAACATGCGTGTTTAGTTTAGTAAGTATTTTATACATTCAGGTCCAGAAATCTTGGGACACGGACACAATTGTAACATCTTTGGCTCTATACACCACCACAATGGAGTTGGAATGAAACAAACACAATGTGCTTTAACTGCAGACTGTCAGCTTTAATTTGAGGGTATGTACATCCAACTCGGGTGAACGGTGTAGGACTTACAGCAGTTTACAGATGTGCCTCCCACTTGTTAAGGGACCAAAGGTAATGGGACAGAATAATAATCATAAATCAAACTTTCCCTTCTTAATACTTGGTTACAAATCCTTTGCAGCCAATCACAGCCTGAAGTCTGGAACGCATAGACATCACCAGACACTGGGTTTCATCCCTGGTGATGCTCTGCCAGGCCTCTACTGCAACTGTCTTCAGTTCCTGCTTGTTCTTGGGGCATTTTCCCTTCAGTTTTGTCTTCAGCAAGTGAAATGCTGCTCAATGGGATTCAGGTCAGGTGATTGACTTGGCCATTACATAACATTCCACTTCTGTCCCTTCAAAAACTCTTTGGTTGCTTTTGCAGTATGCTTTGGGTCATTGTCCATCTGCCATGTGAAGCGCCGTCCAATGAGTTCTGCAGCATTTGGCTGAATGTGAGCAGATAATATTGCCCAAAACACTTCAGAATTCATCCTGCTGCTTTTGTCAGCGTCACATCCTCAATAAATACAAGAGAACCAGTTCCATTGGCAGCCATACATGCCCACGCCATGACACTACCACCACCATGCTTCACTGATGAGGTGGTATGCTTAGGATCATGAGCAGTTCCTTTCCTTCTCCATACTCTTCTCTTCCCATCACTCTGGTACAAGTTGATCTTGGTCTCATCGGTCCATAGGATCTTGTTCCAGAACTGTGAAGGCTTTGTTAGGTGTTGTTTGGCAAACTCTAATCTGGCCTTCCTGTTTTTGAGGCTCACCAATGGTTTACATCTTGTGGTGAACCCTTTGTATTCACTCTGGTGAAGTCTTCTCTTGATTGTTGACTTTGACACACATACACCTACCTCCTGGAGAGTGTTCTTGATCCGGCCAACTGTTGTGAAGGGTGTTTTTCTTCACCAGGGAAGAATTCTTCGGTCATCCACCACAGTTGTTTTCTGTGGTCTCCCGGGTCTTTTGGTGTTGCTGAGCTCACCGGTGCGTTCCTTCTTTTTGAGAATGTTCCAAACGGTTGTTTTGGCCACGCCTAATGTTCTTGCTATCTCTCTGATGGGTTTGTTTTGTTTCTTAAGCCTAATGATGGCTTTCTTCACGGATAGTGACAGCTCTTTGGATCTCATCTTGAGAATTGACCACAACAGATTCCAAATGCAAATAGAACACTTGAAATGAACTCTGGGCCTTTTATCTGCACATTGTAATTGGGGTAATGAGGGAATTTCACACACCTGGCCATGGAACAGCTGAGAAGCCAATAGACCCATTACTTTTGGTCCATTAACAAGTGGGAGGCACATCTGCAAACTGCTGTAAGTCCTACACCGTTCACCCGAGTTGGATGTACATAGCCTCAAATTAAAGCTGACAGTCTGCAGTTACAGCACATTGTGTTTGTTTCATTCCAACTCCATTGTGGTGGTGTATAGAGCCAAAGATGTTACAATTGTGTCCATGTCCCAATATTTCTGGACCTGACTGTATGTGTCACTGGGTGCATCTATTTTGGTTGCCAGGTAAAAATAGTCGTGTATTTTGACGCCCTCATATTATTTCAGTGGATAGTTGCATCAGTTTTCTGACTTCCATATGGTGTAAATACTACTCTAATGAGAGTTTCGGAGTTAGGGTTACTATAAGGTTAGGGTTAATAGGGTTAACTCTAACCATGACTCTCCTTCATATTTACTCAAATTTTAGGCAACAGATTGAGATCTGGGGACTGTTGAGGCCATTGGAGCACAGTGACCTCATTGTCATGTTCAAGAAAGCAGCTTGAGATGGTTTGAGCTTTGTGACATGGCGCATTACCCTGCTGGAAGGAGCCACAGAAGATACAGGGGACACTGCTCATAAAGGGATGGACATGGCACATTACCCTGCTGGAAGGCGCCATCACAAGATACAGGGTACACTGTGTTCATAAAGGGATGGACATGGTGCATTATCCTGCTAGAAGGAGCGATCAGAATATACAGAAGACACTGTGCCTCATAAAGGGATGGACATGGCTTCTTCCAGCAGGATAATGCACCATCTGTCAGAACTCGCCGCTTTGGCCGTCTGCCTTGGAGCCGCGCTGGGGGGGTGGTGCCGCATTCCGGCCTGTCTCTCTGCGGCGGTCCTGGAGGTTGGCGAGCGGGGCCAACGTTGGTACTAGGCCGCGGCATCCTCGCTCCCGGCCCTCGGCTGGAGCGCGTTCGGCGCCGGCTCCACCTCCGGCGGCTGCTGGCGTTCAACATCGGCCTCCCAGACCCAGCTCACCTGGAGAGGGTGAGGCAGACTGGGAGTCACATCCCCGGCTTCGGTATGCGGAAGGGATCCCGGCGTGGTGCCCCCGGCTCAGCGACCGAGCCCTGCTCCTCCTCTGTTTGGGGAGTTCCCTACAGGGATTGGACAGGGAGACGGTGACAGCGGCCGGGGGGGGGGCTGGGCCAAGGAATCATGACCGCAGATTGAGTGACTGGGGTTCCCTGACTCTCACGTTGCTCCCCTCTCTCGGGGTTGGAGCAAGCAGTGGGCTGGATTTCTCTATAAGTCTGAATCACCATTGCCTCCTTGCTCAGTTGTTGTCTAGGCTTCATAGAGACACCACCAAGTTAAACCCTCTATATCCTGGTTTTGACCTTCCCTTCTACCTACCGAATTGAAGTCACTGTGTTACATGTTTACAGGTGCATTCTGTATATAGTCACTGTGTTACATGTTTACAGGTGCATTCTGTATATAGTCACTGTGTTACATGTTTACAGGTGCATTCTCTATATAGTCACTGTGTTACATGTTTACAGGCGCATTCTCTATATAGTCACTGTGTTACATGTTTACAGGTGCATTCTGTATATAGTCACTGTGTTACATGTTTACAGGTGCATTCTGTATATAGTCACTGTTACATGTTTACAGGTGCATTCTGTATATAGTCACTATGTTACATGTTTACAGGTGCATTATGTATATAGTCACTGTGTTACATGTTTACAGGTGCATTCTGTATATAGTCACTGTGTTACATGTTTACAGGTGCATTCTGTATATAGTCACTGTGTTACATGTTTACAGGTGCATTCTCTATATAGTCACTGTGTTACATGTTTACAGGCGCATTCTCTATATAGTCACTGTGTTACATGTTTACAGGTGCATTCTGTATATAGTCACTGTGTTACATGTTTACAGGTGCATTCTGTATATAGTCACTGTTACATGTTTACAGGTGCATTCTGTATATAGTCACTATGTTACATGTTTACAGGTGCATTATGTATATAGTCACTGTGTTACATGTTTACAGGTGCATTCTGTATATAGTCACTGTGTTACATGTTTACAGGTGCATTCTGTATATAGTCTCTGTGTTACATGTTTACAGGCACATTCTGTATATAGTCACTATGTTACATGTTTACAGGTGCATTCTGTATATAGTCACTGTGTTACATGTTTACAGGTGCATTCTGTATATAGTCTCTGTGTTACAGGTTTACAGGTGCATTCTGTATATAGTCACTGTGTTACATGTTTACAGGCGCATTCTGTATATAGTCACTGTGTTACATGTTTACAGGTGCATTCTGTATATAGTCACTGTGTTACATGTTTACAGGTGCATTCTGTATATAGTCTCTGTGTTACAGGTTTACAGGTGCATTCTGTATATAGTCACTGTGTTACATGTTTACAGGCGCATTCTGCATATAGTCACTGTGTTACATGTTTACAGGTGCATTCTGTATATAGTCACTCTGTTACATGTTTACAGGTGCATTCTGTATATAGTCTCTGTGTTACATGTTTACAGGCACATTCTGTATATAGTCACTATGTTAATGTTTACAGGTGCATTTTGTATATAGTCACTGTGTTACATGTTTACAGGTGCATTCTGTATATAGTCTCTGTGTTACATGTTTACAGGCGCATTCTGTATATAGTCTCTGTGTTACAGGTTTACAGGTGCATTCTGTATATAGTCACTGTGTTACATGTTTACAGGCGCATTCTGTATATAGTCACTGTGTTACATGTTTACAGGTGCATTCTGTATATAGTCACTCTGTTACATGTTTACAGGTGCATTCTGTATATAGTCTCTGTGTTACATGTTTACAGGCACATTCTGTATATAGTCACTATGTTACATGTTTACAGGTGCATTTTGTATATAGTCACTGTGTTACATGTTTACAGGTGCATTCTGTATATAGTCTCTGTGTTACATGTTTACAGGCGCATTCTGTATATAGTCACTGTGTTACATGTTTACAGGTGCATTCTGTATATAGTCTCTATGTTACAGGTTTACAGGCGCATTCTGCATATAGTCACTGTGTTACAGGTTTACAGGTGCATTCTGTATATAGTCACTGTGTTACATGTTTACAGGTGCATTCTGTATATAGTCACTGTGTTACATGTTTACAGGCGCATTCTGTATATAGTCTCTGTGTTACATGTTTACAGGCGCATTCTGTATATAGTCACTGTGTTACATGTTTACAGGCGCATTCTGTATATAGTCACTGTGTTACTGGTTTACAGGTGCATTCTGTATATAGTCACTGTG
>RXON01001507.1:0-43213 GCA_009667805.1 Leptobrachium leishanense
GAAAGGTCTGGATCTTTGCGGAAAAAAGGTGGGGTATTTTGGGCCTCTTGGTAGAGGATCTGAAAGCACCTCTTGAGGTGGAATATGAATTGCGGCCGGGAAAACGACCCCTGTTTTTCCCGGCCCTGCCAAAAACCCTATTCGGAAAGCTTTCCTTATGTTGGCTTTGACTTTGCCAACCGTCGAGAAAGATCCTGAATAATCAGACATTTCTTTGATGATCCCTTCTCCAAAAAGCATGCCTTCAGCGCTGGAGCCTGGCTCGTTGGTTGCCAAAGAAGCTACTTTAGAATCAATCTTAAGGAGAATCGAACGTCTCCTCTCGCTTGAAATGGCTGTGTTTAAATTTCCAAATACACAGACCAATCCTTGTATCCAGCCCCTGTATTCAAGCAGGTCTGGTTTTTCATTTGTGAGGAGAGCTCTTTCAACAGAGTCCATTAATTTGGCCAGTGGACCCAAAAGGTCGAACAATTTGTCATGGCACACCTTCAAGGTGGCCTCAACTCCCTTTTTTGGAGACCAATTCAACTCCTGGAGTATGTCTATGATCTTCGGATCTAACTCCGGTACTAAATGCAATTTATGTTCCAAAGTTGGGGCCGGGCACTCAGCCCTCAGATTATTTCTGGTCCTCTTATCCATGGGCAAACGTATACATTGCTCTATGTATTTAGAGTTTCACCTTTCTCTGAATAACCGTGTCAGGGTTATTCAGAGAGCGGTGAAGAGCAGGAGAATGACTGGAGAATGGAAAATTCTAGGTCAAAGTAGCCAAACCAGAAAAATTCTCCCATTTAGGCTGGGGTCAGACTAGCGAATTTTTAACGTGTGTTTAGGCGCACTTAATTACGGCCGCACTAGCAGCAGATGACGGGCAATGACGGCCTATAACGAAGTACGGTCGCACGAAAGTCCGGCTGCGCAACGCAAGTGGAAAATGAACGCATTTTTTAGAGAACGCAGAACCGCTAGTACTGACGTACAGAGTGCGCTGCGTCCACTAGCGGCGTGTGTGCGTGATTTGGAGACGTCAGACGCTGCTCATGTCCGGCCAACATAACGTCCAGTCACCCAAAGTTTCCTGGTTTGGATCCGTAAAAAATCACGCACAAAAATGCGCATCGTATGACCGTTTTCGCGCAATCCGTGAAAAAATACGGCAATGCGTTCAGACGCACTTTTTGACGGTCGCTGCGAAAAATGCGCTAGTCTGACCCTAGCCTTATCTCACTTTCCAAATCGGCTATTTGGTCCAGATTGTTCTCTTTTCCTGTCATTCTCCTGGTTTTCACCTTTCTCTGAACAACCCCGAGAGAGAGGTGAAAGCCAGGAGAACTGGCAGGAGAAGAGAACAATCTAGACCAAATAGCCAATTTGGAAAGTGAGATAAATGGGAGAATTTTTCTGGTTTGGCTATTTTGACCTAGAATTTTCACTTCTCCAGTTATTCTCCTGCTTTTCACCGCTCTCTGAATAACCCTGTGAATGTTTAATCCCGAGGTGAAAAATAACATTGCTTTAGATTTTTTTCAAACACCAGTTAACCACTTGGCTGCTATGGACGCGCTCAGCACGTCCAGCCAAGTGGTTCTCCTGTGCTATCGACGCGCTGAGCGCGTCCATGCACAGGAGGCAGCAATCCGCCGGATTCCGGCGGATTGCTGCGCCCCCCGGTGCGGGCTGACATCTTGGATGTCAGCCCAGCACTCCGGGACCCCGGCGGAGCAATTAGATGTCATTGCGGCGGCGCGATGACATCTAATTCAGGCGCCCCCCCCCGCATGTGCGGAGGAAGCGCCTGAAAGGGAGGGGGGGAGGTCCTTCGGACCTCTCTCCCTCCCGATCGCCGGGGGGCAGAGGGTTAATCCAGGCACCGTTTGGAAGGGCACAGCCTGCCCTTCCAAACGGTGGCTGTGATTAACCCCTGGGGAGCCGGATCACGAATCGGCACTGAAACGCCAGTCTTGGAGTTAACCCCTAGCTGCCACCAATGGTGGAGATAGGGGGTTCCAATGAACCCCCTATCTCCCGATCCGTGGCAGCTAGGGGTTAATGTTTGATATCGTTGGATCAGCCAGAGCATGGCCTTTCCAAGGATACTAAACATGAGCATGAAAAATGTTTGTTTTTTTTTTAAAAAATAAAAATATATATATTTTAAAAAAAAATTCTAAAAAAAAATAAACAAGTTTTTTGGTTTGTTTTTGTTTTGTTAATGCAGCAATATTGTTCCCATTTCAATTATAATGTGAACAATAATGCTGCACTAACGATTTTTGTATGCGGTGCGTTGGTTAAAAAAAGCAAAATTTTCCACAAAAAAAAAAGTAACGATACCCCATTTTTAATTTTTTTAACAAGCGCACCCCATACAAAATATAACCACAAACGATCGCATGTAATGTGAAAAAAACACTTTACACATAATAAATTATTGAAAATTCTAATTTTATTGCATTTTTTGTAATAATATACAGACATGACATAACGTATGCATATATTAATGACATATTATGAATCTGCCAAGTCTGCCGGAAAGAATGATATATAATATGTCTGGGTCATATTTCAAAATATGGCTACAAAACGCGGTTAAACATGATGAGCGAAAGCGGTAAAAATGACCTCGGCACAGAGGTGTGAAAAGCCTCAGCAGCGAAAGGGTTAAATGCAGCATATTAGGATGTTTTAGGGAAATTAATTCTCAAATCTCAATCAGAAGCAGACACCACCCCACCCCCTCACTATATTGTACAATGTATCAAATTGATTACCAGACTAAAAACACCTGGTGTTATGCCCGTTTGTGAACAGAGGTCATTTAGAGTTGATAATCTTTCCACGTACACATTAGTTTTTAATTCAATATCTAATAAACCGTTGCTTATAATATTCTGCAGTAAAGAGTCTCTTTATTTCTAGATTTTTTAGTATTTTTTTAAGCATTTTCTATACTTTTTCAAAAAAAAATTTTTTTTTCCGAACTCGAACCGAACAAGCCCAAAAAGTTCGAAATTCGCGAACTTTCGAACTGCCAAAGTTCGGGTCGAACTCCGAACCGTCCGAACCCGAACAGCTCATCCCTAGTCTTTAAGAAGAATTTTTTACTGAACCTCTGTTGAATTCAACTGTTTTTGCACATTCCTCTTATAATTGCTTTTTATGTACCGGAGGGATTATCGTTTAGAAAAGGACTCCATATTAGAAGTAGGAGGTTTCCCCTTAGGAGCCGCTTGGATCTGCCAACACCTGGAATTCCATATCCCGGTGTTCCAACCTCCTTTCCTAAAACCACCGCAATGAAGTAAATAACGATACGCTACTTACGGTGACGTGGGGACTGCGTTCCAGGGACGGACCGGATGTTCTGCGTTCCAAGGACGGACCGGATGTTTTGCGTTCCAGGGATGGACCGGATGTCCTGTGTTCCATTCGTGAGACGCACGCCAACTCAAGAACCGGAAGAGAGATTATTCGGCGATAGAAGGAGAGAATATAAAAAGAGGAAGAGAATGGGGACTATTAATGGATTTTTATTCTGTTGTAATTGTGTTTTTATTTATATTTTAACTGATGAAGTGTATGATATACACGAAACGCGTTGGAATCTATTATATATAACAAAATACTTTTTATCCAATAAAATACTGCTTTACTACTGCTTATCTTGGTAAGATGTCCAGTTGATTCCTGTGGCGGCAAGAGTCTTCAGGTCCTTCGTTCCAGTTTCAGTACCAGCAGAGTGGAATAATCGTCTTGGATACGATAAGTGATAACGTTTTATAATCTTGTGAGTGCGGAGAAAAGAGGGGGGCACCCTAAAATTGTACTTTTCAGTTTGCACTATGAACGTTTCTCTGTTTAATACCTCTTAGGTTCCCAATTTTAACCTATTCAGTTTACTCTTTATATAGAAAAGACAGAGAAGGTAGGAACGGAGGAGGAGTGGCCCTGTATGTGAAAAACAACAAAATAAAAGTGAGCGAGGTGAACATAGAGTCAGTTTGGGTTACGCTAACATTTGGCAATCATACAGTAGCTCGTGTAGGTGTGATCTATAGACCCCCTGGACAAGTAGAAGAGCTAGATAATCTGCTGCTTGAGGAAATAGCCAAAATGGCAATGAAGGGGGAAGTTATTATCATGAGGGACTTTAATCTTCTGGATGTGAACTGGAAAACCAAAATAGCTGGGTGCACCAGGAGTACAAATATTCTAAACTCCCTACTGGGATTATCTCTAACACAAGTAGTTGAGGAGCCGACCCGTAAAGAGGCCATATTGGATTTAAAACTCACAAATGGAGGTTTGGTATCAGACGTTGTTGTAGGTGAAAATTTGGGATCTAGTGATCACCAGTCAGTGTGGTTTAATATAAGAACAGGGATGGAGCCGCACCACACAAAAACAAAAGTTTTAGATTTTATAAAAAACAGATTTTTCTAAAATGAGATTTTGTGTGAAGGAGTCATTATCAGACTGGAGGAGTTTAAAGGGAGTCCAGGAGAAATGGGATTATTTAAAGGAGGCATTATTGAAGGCCACAGGCAATTGCATTCGGCTTGTTATCAAAAACAAAAAAGGGAAGAAACCACTGTGGTACTCTGCAGAAGTGGCCAAAATAGTGAAGAACAAAAAGACAGCATTCAATAATTATAAAAAAACTCAGGGTGAAGAAGATAGGCAAACCTATAAGATTAGGCAGAAAGAGGCAAAGCAATTTATAAGAGCTTCCAAAGCACACGCAGAAGAGAAAATAGCTCAGTCAGTAAAAAAGGGGGACAAAACATTTTTTAGATACATAAACGAGAAAAGAAAAGTAAAACAAGGATTAGTTAGATTAAAAACAAAGGAAGGAAGGTATGTAGAAGAGGATAAAAGTCTCGCTGACTGCCTCAATGAATATTTTTGTTCAGTCTTTGCAGAAGAAAAGGAAGGAAAGGGACCTCAGTTAGAAGGAAACACTAAAGAGAGATTTACATATGAGTTTAAAGAGGAGGAGGTTCTACAGCAGCTGTCTAAAGTAAAGACAAATAAGTCAATGGGGCCTGATGGGATCCACCCTAAATTATTAAAAGAGCTCAATGGTGTAATAGCAAAACAGTTAACAGATTTATTTAACCAATCCTTGTTAACGGGAGTCGTCCCAGAAGACTGGAAATTAGCAAATGTTGTGCCCATTTAAAAGAAGGGTAGTAGGGAGGAATCGGGGAACTATAGGCCAGTTAGTCTTACGTCAGTAGTGGGGAAATTAATGGAAACCATGTTAAAGGAAAGGATTGTTGAACATCTAAAAACACATAGATTACAGGATCAGAAACAACATGGGTTTACCTCAGGGAGATCATGCCAAACTAATCTTATTGATTGTTTTGATTGGGTAACAAAAATAATAGACACAGGTGGTGCAGTAGACATTGCTTATTTAGATTTCAGTAAGGCTTTTGATACTGTTCCGCATAGAAGGCTTATCAATAAATTGCAATCTTTGAGCTTGGATTCCAATATTGTTGAATGGATTAGGCAGTGGCTGAGTGACAGACAACAGAGGGTTGTGGTAAATGGAGTTTATTCGGCGCAAGGTCTTGTTACCAGTGGGGTACCTCAGGGGTCAGTACTTGGACCCATTCTCTTTAATATTTTTATTAGTGATATTGCAGAAGGTATTAATGGTAAAGTATGTCTTTTTGCTGATGACACAAAGATTTGTAACAGGGTTGACGTTCCTGGAGGGATCAGCCAAATGACAAATGATTTAGGTAAACTAAAAAAATGGTGGGAGCTGTGGCAATTGAGTTTTAACGTGGATAAGTGCAAGATAATGCACCTGGGACGTAAAAACCCAAGGGCTGAATATAGAATATTTGATACATCTGAGGGTTGGGATTTAGGGGTTATTATTGCAGAGGATCTAAGGGTAAGTAGTCAATGTAATAGAGCAGCAGGAAATGCTGGCAGAATGCTTGGTTGTGTAGGGAGAGGTATTAGCAGTAGGAAAAGGGAAGTGCTCATTAGGGATGAGATGTTCGGTTCAATCAGTTCGGAGTTCGACTCGAACATTGGTAGTTCAAAAATTCGTGAACTTCAAACTTTTTGGCGTGTTCGGTTCGAGTTCGAAAAGAAAGAAATTGAAAAAAGTATAAAAATGCTTAATAAATACTAAAAAATCTAGAATTAAAGAGACTCTTTACTGCAGAATATTATAAGCAACGGTTTATTAGATATTGAATTAAAAAACTAATGTCTAGGTGCAAAGATTCTCACCTCTAAATGACATGTGCTCTCAAACGCCGTAAACAACAGGTGTTAATTCGTGTTTGGAAATAAAAGCACATGTTAATTAGTCTGGTCTAATGAATTTGATACATTGTCTGTAGACTGAGGGTGTCTGGAGGTGTCTCCTGAACATGTATCAAGCAACACCTGTGCTTCTGAGAAGTGTTAATTTCTCTACATACAGGGTTATTCAAAGAGATTCGAAAAGTCACCGCACGTTCGGTGACTTTTCGTTCTCTTCAATTCGGTTCCTTTTGCCGATCCCATTTCGGTGACCCTGCGGTGTATTCAGGAAGCACCACAGGTCCCCGAATTGCAGGGAAAAGCTGCCGCAAACCCGACGAAAACTAACCGCAAAACCTGCCGAATGCACGCCGAAAACCCTCAAAAACATCTGGATTAACCCATCGAAGACGCAGGAAAAACCCGAGCAGGAGCCGATCACACACAGCGAAGCCGCTGGAAAAAGCCGACACCGCAGACAGAGGGAGGTGAATAAATTAGCAAAACAGTTTGTATGAATCTGAAAGTAAAAAGCTGTTTGCAAAGAAACTACTGAGCGAAAATGTCTGAAATTTACACAGGAGGTCCAGGGAATGATAATAAAGAGGGCTGTTACAGAAAAAATATGTAAACTTAATAAAAAAAATTAAAAAATCGTACTTTTAAAATTTTTTAGAAAAATGCCTAAAATATCCTAAAAAATCTATAAATAAAGAGACTTTTTGCTGCAGAATTTTATAATAAACGGTTTATTAGATATTGAATTAAAACGGGAATATTTTTAACATTGAAGCCTATGGGATTCTCCTGAATAAACTTGCCGAATTAAACCACCGAATGACAGGGCATTAGGGGAACCTTTCACTGCTGGTTTGTGTTCTCTGAATAGCCGAAGCAGTGCTTCTTTTATGGGTATTTCACTTCCCTCGAACAGGCACCGAACAGGCACCGTATGTGCAGGCAATTCGCCAGGATTTGGCGTATTGCCTGCTCTCTGAATAGCTGAATGGCCAGGAAAGGCAACCGAACGCTGATTTTCAGCATTCGGTTACCTTTCTCAAGCAATTCGGATCTCTTTGGATAACCCTGTAAATGTTCCTCTGAAATGCTGTTTAACCCCTTAACCCTGCATTTCACTGCTGAGCCATTTCACACCTCTGTGCTGAGCTCATTTTTACCGCTTTCGCTCATCATGTTTAAACGCGATTTGAAGCCACATTTTATTAATTGACCCAGACATATTATATATCGTTCTTTCCGGCAGACTCGGCAGATTCATAATATATCATTTTTATATGTATACGTCATGTCCTGCCTGTATATTATGACAAAAAATGCAATAAAACGTGAATTTTTAATCATCTGCAGCGTGTAAAGTGGTTTTTTTCACCTTTTATCACATGAACATTTGCGGTTATATTTTCTATGGGGCTTGTACAAAAATTAGAAATGGGGACTTATTACATTTTTGGGGGGAATCATGTGACTTTTAGCAAATGCACACCATAGAAAAAAATCATTAGTGCAGCATCATTGTTCACATTATAATTGAAATGTGAACAATATTGCTGCATTAATAAAAACAACACACAAAAAAATACATGTTTTTATTATTATTTTTTTACTTTATACCTGGTCATGTTGGGTATCCTGCTCAGGCCTTTCGATTGACACCCTCCATGACCCCCTAGCTGCCACGGTTCTGGAGATATCGGGGTTCAAATGAACCCCCTATTTCCACCAGGGGATTCCGGGCAGCTAGGGGTTCCCTGGCTATCTGACGTCATCACGCTATGCGTGAAGATGTCAGGCAGTGAGGAGGGACCCAGGTTTTCTTTCCCGCTGGTTGGCTTCTATGTTTCTTGCAGGGGATTCACTTTTTTTATTTATTTCAAAAAACCAAAAATAACAACAAAAACCCATTGGTTGGTCATGTCTCTTGTTGCGTGTTCCTCATCGCTGCATTGGTCATGTCTCTTGTTGCGTGTTCCTCATTGCTGCATTGGTCATGTCTCTTGTTGCGTGTTCCTCATTGCTGCATTGGTCATGTCTCTTGTTGCGTGTTCCTCATCGCTGCATTGGTCATGTCTCTTGTTGCGTGTTCCTCATCGCTGCATTGGTCATGTCTCTTGTTGCGTGTTCCTCATCGCTGCATTGGTCATGTCTCTTGTTGCGTGTTCTCATCGCTGCATTGGTCATGTCTCTTGTTGCGTGTTCCTCATCGCTGCATTGGTCATGTCTCTTGTTGCGTGTTCCTCATCGCTGCATTGGTCATGTCTCTTGTTGCGTGTTCCTCATCGCTGCATTGGTCATGTCTCTTGTTGCGTGTTCCTCATCGCTGCATTGGTCATGTCTCTTGTTGCGTGTTCCTCATCACTGCATTGGTCATGTCTCTTGTTGCGTGTTCCTCATCGCTGCATTGGTCATGTCTCTTGTTGCGTGTTCCTCATCGCTGCATTGGTCATGTCTCTTGTTGCGTGTTCCTCATCGCTGCATTGGTCATGTCTCTTGTTGCGTGTTCCTCATCGCTGCATTGGTCATGTCTCTTGTTGCGTGTTCCTCATCGCTGCATTGGTCATGTCTCTTGTTGCGTGTTCCTCATCGCTGCATTGGTCATGTCTCTTGTTGCGTGTTCCTCATCGCTGCATTGGTCATGTCTCTTGTTACATGTTCCTCATCGCTGCATTGGTCATGTCTCTTGTTGCGTGTTCCTCATCGCTGCATTGGTCATGTCTCTTGTTGCGTGTTCCTCATCGCTGCATTGGTCATGTCTCTTGTTACGTGTTCCTCATCGCTGCATTGGTCATGTCTCTTGTTGCGTGTTCCTCATCGCTGCATTGGTCATGTCTCTTGTTGCGTGTTCCTCATCGCTGCATTGGTCATGTCTCTTGTTGCGTGTTCCTCATCGCTGCATTGGTCATGTCTCTTGTTGCGTGTTCCTCATCGCTGCATTGGTCATGTCTCTTGTTGCGTGTTCCTCATCGCTGCATTGGTCATGTCTCTTGTTGCGTGTTCCTCATCGCTGCATTGGTCATGTCTCTTGTTGCGTGTTCCTCATCGCTGCATTGGTCATGTCTCTGTTGCGTGTTCCTCATCGCTGCATTGGTCATGTCTCTTGTTGCGTGTTCCTCATCGCTGCATTGGTCATGTCTCTTGTTGCGTGTTCCTCATCGCTGCATTGGTCATGTCTCTTGTTACGTGTTCCTCATCGCTGCATTGGTCATGTCTCTTGTTGCGTGTTCCTCATCGCTGCATTGGTCATGTCTCTTGTTGCGTGTTCCTCATCGCTGCATGGTCATGTCTCTTGTTGCGTGTTCCTCATCGCTGCATTGGTCATGTCTCTTGTTGCGTGTTCCTCATCGCTGCATTGGTCATGTCTCTTGTTGCGTGTTCCTCATCGCTGCATTGGTCATGTCTCTTGTTGCGTGTTCCTCATCGCTGCATTGGTCATGTCTCTTGTTGCGTGTTCCTCATCGCTGCATTGGTCATGTCTCTTGTTGCGTGTTCCTCATCGCTGCATTGGTCATGTCTCTTGTTGCGTGTTCCTCATCGCTGCATTGGTCATGTCTCTTGTTGCGTGTTCCTCATCGCTGCATTGGTCATGTCTCTTGTTGCGTGTTCCTCATCGCTGCATTGGTCATGTCTCTTGTTGCGTGTTCCTCATCGCTGCATTGGTCATGTCTCTTGTTGCGTGTTCCTCATCGCTGCATTGGTCATGTCTCTTGTTGCGTGTTCCTCATCGCTGCATTGGTCATGTCTCTTGTTGCGTGTTCCTCATCGCTGCATTGGTCATGTCTCTTGTTGCGTGTTCCTCATCGCTGCATTGGTCATGTCTCTTGTTGCGTGTTCCTCATCGCTGCATTGGTCATGTCTCTTGTTGCGTGTTCCTCATCGCTGCATTGGTCATGTCTCTTGTTGCGTGTTCCTCATCGCTGCACATAAACAGATGAAGCAATAAAGAGAGGGTGATGGCGGGGGGATCATGCTCACAGAATTAAACGTGAGGGGGCCATGTACAAATTAAATGTATATCCCGGTGAGCCTCAGACTCATTGAATTTATAGGTTTGAAGAAACCATTTGAATATAGAGCGATTTATTGGTACGCTGCCATGCTGTAATTATGTCAAAAGAGAAAAATGGAAGAAATGCAATAAAATATGCGTGCCGTCTGCACTTAAGCATCCCGGAGCCGTTCACCTATTTATGTATGAGGAGACATATAGAAAAAGGTAAAAAGGGGCGAGTATACAAGGGTCAAGTCCTACAGGAATGCAGTTCCCTCACTATTTTAGCAGGAGGAACTTAGTTCCTGTTTGGCTGATATACTGGGAAGCTGCAATACCTTTCTATAGAGACACGGGTTCATAAAACTGTCTATATTTAAGGGTTTTTCCCGGATTTAAGTACTTTGGGAAGGCACGGGAATGACCATTTCTCAGTGTTTCCAGGGGAATGACATTGTCATGCATAAAGAAGCGCTGCAGCTGCTGTGGCTCCCATTAAGCTTTGAAGCTGGAATGTACAGAAATGTTGGTGAGTTCCCACACTTTTTTTAGGACTTAGGCTGGGGTCAGACTAACGCAGTGCGAACCCGCGTGCAGCCGCACTTTATCACGGCCGTAGTAGCAGCAAATGAAGGCCAATATACAAAGTCCGGCTGCGCAACGCAAGCGGCAAACAAACGCATTTTTTTGAGAACGTGATACCGCTAGTACGGACGTACAGAGTGCGCTGTGTCCACATAGCGGCGTGTGCGCGTGATTAGGAGACGTCAGACGCTGCTAATGTCCGGCCAACATAATCTCCAGACGCAAAAAGTGTTTTATTGATGATCCGTACAAAATCACGGACGAAAATGCGCATCGTATGACCGCTATCGCGTATTCCGTGAAAAAATACAGGGGGTTCAAATGAACCACCTATCTTCTCCACCAGGGGATTCTGGGCAGCTAGGGGTTCCCCGGCTATCTGAAGTCATCACACTGTGCGTGAGGATGTCAGGCAGTGAGGGGGGACCCGGGGGTGGAGCCGCCATCCAAGATGGCGGCCCCTACCAGAGCTAGGCTGCACTTTGGCGCCGCAAGGTGCCGAAGTGCGACCCGGTGCATAAGGGGTTAAAGCCAGGCACCGCTTAAAAGGGGAGACTCTCCCCTTTTAAGCGGTGCCTGCCTTTTTTTTGTGGGACCTCCCGATTGGGAGGGAGAGGGATCCGAACGGATCCCCCCCCTTCCAGGCGATCTCCCGGCATTGCCGGGGGGTCACCTGAAAATGACATCATCGCGCATGGCGCGATGACATCATTTACGTCGGGAGGAGCTTGACTTCAGCGTCTGAGGACGCTGAAGTCAGAACGCCGCGGGACCCCGGACAGAGAGGTGAGTATCTCCGCCGGGGGTCCCGCACAGCTAATGACGTGTGGGACACGTCCTCCTCAGCATACAGCGGGAGTAACTGAGGACACGTCGTCAGCAGTGAAGGGGTTAAAATCGTCTTTTTTAAAACTTTTTGTCCTTGTTTCCTGTCCCCCAGGGCACTACCCGGACCCCCATACACCTTTTATGGCAAATATCTTGCATATATGCCCTCTTGGAGGACACTCTAAAAATCAAACTCTGAGTCCCATTGACTTACATTGAGTTCGTGTTCGAACTCGAACTTTTGAAAAAGTTTGAGATCGAATGCAAACCAAACTCGGGGGTGTTCGGCTCATCCGTAGTGCTCATGCCACTGTACAGAGCACTGGTGAGACCTCACTTGGAGTACTGTGTGCAGTACTGGAGACCGTATCTCCAGAAGGATATAGACATCTTAGAGAGAGTTCAGAGAAGGGCTACTAAAATGGTGTACGGCTTGAAGGAGAAAAGTTACCAGGAAAGGCTTAATGATCTTAACATGTATAGCTTGGAAAAAAGACGAGACAGAGGAGATATGATAGAAACATTTAAATACGTAAAGGGAATCCACAAGGTAGAGGAAGGGAGTATATTTAAAAGGAAACAAAGTAGCAAAACAAGAGGACATAGTCTTAGATTAGAGGGGCAAAGGTTTAAAAGTAACATCAGGAAGCATTATTTTACTGAGAGGGTGGTGGATACATGGAACAGTCTTCCAGTTGAAGTGGTAGAGGCCAAAACAGTAATTGAATTTAAGCAAGCATGGGATAGGCATAAGGCTATCCTAAACAAAAGATAAATCCAGGTAAAGTATCCATGTAATTGGGCGACTAGATGGGCTGAAAGGTTCTTATCTGCCGACATTTTTCTATGTTTCTAGTATCCAGCATATATGAGGTTAAATCTTTAGCAGATTCATTAGTATCCAGCATATATTAGGTTAAATCTTCAGTCAATACTTTGCAAATTCAGGAACAGAGATTTCAGGAAACAAAGTGTAGATGCTGGAGTACGAAGAACAATGAATAGAACAGAAACACAAGACCGAAGCGAACTAATAAGGCACTGAATACAATCTCACAGGGAACCAGGGAACGAGGCTAAATAATAAGCAAGAAGTATATACACAAGGAGACAGACCAAGGAACCAGATTAGGAGAAAACAATGAAACACAAGATATAGGAATAAGATTTAAACAGACGTAACGAGGATAAAATAAGTCTTAAATAAATGAAGCCGGGTTATCCATAGCGTGGAATCAGAAGGAGCAGGCAAAGGCGTAGTCAGAATAGAAGCAGGGGGTTCGGCAGCAGATGATCAGAATAAATGTATATAGGGTTTAGCAGAGAATAGTCTAAAAGATAAAGCAGGGTTCGGCAGCAGATGATCAAGATACGGGTTCAGGAACAGATGCACCTCTATTGGTCAGTATTGCAAGTGCAACTTTACTTTAAAGTAAGAATGTAATAGCGCCCTCTATTGGTCAGTATTGTGAGTGCAACTTTACTTTAAAGTAAGAGTGTAATAGCGCCCTCTATTGGTCAGTATTGTGAGTGCAACTTTACTTTAAAGTAAGAGTGTAATAGCGCCCTCTATTGGTCAGTATTGTGAGTGCACACTCCTGGTACAGTATTTGTCTACTGAGATTACCAAGTTTAAAAGAAAATAAAGCGATTTGGTTTGGGTTTTTCTACAACATTTATTGTAATCTTTACCAGTAATAAGCAGAATCAACAAAAGGGTAACTGAAAAAGATATTGAAGGGACAGCATTTGCAAATATCACAGTGAGAGTGCCATGCAATGTATATTTTAATCGGTAACCATGGGTGTAAATAGTGAAACTCTATTCTCATATATAACGATAATCAAATGTGTAAATTGTGACTGCGTAACCCTGTGTATATCTGGCTCTGATACTAGCGAGTGCCTCACCAGCCACTGACCTCACCGCACGTCACTGATACATACCCCTGTATGAGCACTTGCTCCAGGCGGCAGAATTTGCCAGCGGTGCTGACACCGCGGCTCGGCCGCTGGAGTGCACTATTTTTTGATGCACCGCGGCAGCATCTGATTTGCCGCCGGCGCATCATGGCCCTCAGAGTCACGAGTGCCGCTGCTGACCACGCCACCCTGACCCACACGGCCAGCACAGGATCAAGACGCCGCAGCGTGTCGTGTGGGTGAGCAGGCAGCGGGATCATCAGGCAAGCCAGGCACTGACTCCTCACCTTGATCCTCCAGTTCCCGCCGGGCCCTGCTGCTGGGCATGTCGCATCTGGGCTGTGCTGGGTATTAGGGATGAGTCGAACACCCCGAGTTCGGTTCGCATTCGAACTCGAACTTTTCAAAAGTTCGAATTCGAACACGAACTCAATGCAAGTCAATGGGGCTGAAAATTCGGTTTTTAGAGTGCTCTCCAAGAGGGCATATATGCCAGATATTTGCCATAAAAGGTGTATGGGGGTCCGGGTAGTGCCCTGGGAGACAGGAAACAAGGACAAAAAGTAAAAAAAAAACGTTTTTAACCACTTCAATGCGGAGACGCGCTCAGCGCGTCCTCCGCATGGCTGCTGGTATGCGGAGGACGCGCTGAGCGCGTCCTCCTTTGGGGTCAGCGTTCGGCCGGGTTCCGGCCGATCGCTGGCCCCCGCCGGGCTGACATCCTTGATGTCAGCCCAGCATCCGGATCCGCAACGCTGAAATTAGGTGTCATCGCGACAGCGCGATGACACCTAATTCAGGCGCCCCCCGCATGTGCGGAGGAGGCGCCTGAAAGGGAGGGGGGAGGTCCTTCGGACCTCTCTCCCTCCCGATCGGCGGCGTTGCGGGGGTTAACCCAGGCACCATTTGGAAGGGCACAGCCTGCCCTTCCAAATGGTGCCTGGCATTAACCCCTGGGGAGCTGGATCGCGAATCGGCGCTGAAAAGCACCGGTTCGTGATCCTTTCCCGGAGCTGGCCGACATCTTGGATGTCGGCCAAGCCTCCGGGAACTCCCCCTGAGGACTGGCGTCATCATGCATAGCACGATGACGCCAGTCCTGGAGTTAACCCCTAGCTGCCACCAACGGTGGAGATAGGGAGTTCCAATGAACTCCCTATCTCCCGATCCGTGGCAGTTAGGGGTTAATGTTTGGTATGGTTGGATCGGCCAGAGCATGGCCATTCCAACGATACCAAACTCGAATGTGAAAAAGTTTTTTAAAAAAAGTTAAAATTAAAATTAAAAATAAAAATATATTTTAAAAAAAATAAACATTTTTTTTTCTTTTTTTTGGTTCGTTAATGCAGCAATATTGTTCCCATTTCAATTATAATGTGAACAATGATGCTGCACTACCGATTTTTGTATGCGGTGCGTTTGTTAAAAATCGTGTAATTTTCCCCAAAAAAAAAATGTAACGAGACCCCATCTCTAATTTTTTTAACAAGCGCACCCCATACAAAATATAACCGCAATTGCTTGCATGTTAAAATGTGAAAAAAAACACTTTACACGCTGTAAATTATTGAAAATACATATTGTATTGCATTTTTTGTTATAATATACAGACAGGTCATGACGTATACATATAATAATGACATATTATGAATCTGCCGAGTCTGACGGAAGAACGATATATAATATGTCTGGGTCATATACTAAAATAAGCCTTCAAAACACGTTTAAACATGATGAGCAAAACCGGTAAAAATGACCTCAGCACAGAGGTGTGAAAAGCCTCAGCAGCGAAAGGGTTAAAGGGACAGTGAGTTTTCCATGAAATAAGAGTTAAAAATAAAAACGAAAAATTCCTTCAAATATCGAGCCTAGGAGGTCCCCATAACCTGCCCGTGAAGTGACGGATTTTCAGGATGTATAGAAACATTTAAAAACAATGTCTGGGTCCGGGTAGTGCCCTGGGGGACAGGAAACAAGGACAAAAAGTTAAAAAAAAGAGAGACGTTTTTAACCCCTTCACTGCTGACGACGTGTGGGACACGTCCTCAGTTACTCCCGCTGTATGCTGAGGAGGACGTGTCCCACATGCCATCAGCTTTGCAGGACCCCTGGCGGAGATACTCACCTCTCTGTCTGGGGTCCAGCGGCGTTCTGACTTCTGCGTCCTCAGACGCTGAAGTCAAGCTCCTCCAGACGTAAATGACATCATCGCACCATGCGTGAAGACGTCATTTCCAGGCGACCCCCCCGGCAATGCCGGGAGATCACCTGGAAGGGAGGGGGGATCCGTTCGGGTCCCTCCCGATTGGGAGGTCCCACAAAAAGAAGCCACGCACCGCTTAAAAGGAGAGAGTGTCTTAAAGGGGAGAGTCTCCCTTAGGCACTTTGCGGCGCCGAAGTGCGGCCTAGCTCCGGTGGGGGCCGCCATCTTGGATGGCGGCTCCACCCCCGGGTCCCCCCTCACTGCCTGACGTCCTCACGCATAGTGTGATGACGTTGGATAGCAGGGGAACCCCTAGCTGCCCGGAATCCCCTAGTGGAGATAGGGGGTTCATTTGAACCCCGATATCTCCAGAACCGTGGCAGATAGGTGGTCATGGAGGGTGTCAATGATACCCAACATGACCAGGTATAAAGTAAAAAAAAATAAAACATGTATTTTTTTTGGGTGTTATTTTTATTAATTCAGCAATATTGTTCACGTTTCAATTATAATGTGAACAATGCTGCTGCACTAATGATTTTTTTCTATGGTGTGCGTTTGCTAAAAATCACATATTTCCCCCCAAAACATTTAATAAGTCCCCATTTCTAATTTTTGTACAAGCGCACCCCATAGAAAATATAACCGCAAATGTTCATGTGATAAAAGGTGAAAAAAACCACTTTACACGCTGCAGATGATTAAAAATTCACGTTTTATTGCATTTTTTGTTATAATATACAGGTAGGACATGACGTATACATATAAAAATGATATATTATGAATCTGCCGAGTCTGCCGGAAAGAACGATATATAATATGTCTGGGTCGTACAATAAAATGTGGCTTCAAATCGCGTTTAAACATGATGAGCGAAAGCGGTAAAAATTAGCTCAGCACACAGCGGTGAAATGCCTCAGCAGTGAAAGGGTTAAAGGAACATTGAGTTTTCCATAAAATAAGGGTTAAAAATAACAACGAAAAATGCCTTCAAATAGCGTGCCTAGGAGGTCCCCATAACCTGCCCATGAAGTGGCGGATTTCTAGGATGTATGGAAACATCGCCATCACAGACCCACACACGACACCTAGCACTCCCAGTCTGCATACAATGTATCAAATTCATGAGACCGGACTAATTAGAAGCACATGTTATTTCCAAACACTAATTAAACACCTGTTGTTTACGCCGTTTGAGAGCACAGGTTATTTAGAGGTGAGAATCTTTGCACCCAGACATTAGTTTTTAATTCAATAGCTAATAAACCGTTGCTTATAATATTCTGCAGTAAAGAGTCTCTTTATTTCTTGATTTTTTTTTTAGTATCTTTTTATACTTTTTTTAAAAAAAAAAATTCGAACTCGAGCCGAACATGCCAAAAAGTTCGAAGTTTGCGAACTTTAGAACTGCCGATGTTCGAATCGAACTCCGAACTGATCGAACCGAACAGCTCATCCCTGCTGGGCATGTCACATCTGGGCTATGCTGGGCATGTCACATCTGGGCTGTGCTGGGCATGTCACATCTGGGCTATGCTGGGCATGTCACCTCTGGACTGTGCTGGGCATGTCACATCTGGGCTATGCTGGGCATGTCACCTCTGGACTGTGCTGGGCATGTCACATCTGGGCTATGCTGGGCATGTCACCTCTGGACTGTGCTGGGCATGTCACATCTGGACTGTGCTGGGCATGTCACATCTGGGCTGTGCTGGGTATGACACATCTGCGCATGTCACATCTGGGCTGTGCTGGGCATGTCACACCTGAGCTCTGCGGGGCATGTCACATCTGGGCTGTGCTGGGTATGTCACATCTGGATATGTCACATCTGGGCTGTGCTGGGCATGTCACACCTGGGTTCTGCTGGGCCTGTTACATTCGGGCTCTGCTGGGCATGTCACATCTGGGCTCTGCTGGGTATCTCAGATTCAGTGTGGCGCACTGTGATACGCTCATACACACTGCATGTTTTTTGTTGTTGATTTTTTTTGGGGGTAGCATTTCATCCTTCGTTCCAGGCAGCACAATGTCTTGAGCCGGCCCTGATACCCCCTGCACACCACACCATACATATATACCCCTGCACACCACACCATACATATATACCCCTGCACACCACACCATACATACATACCCCTGCACACCACACCACACCATACATACATACATACATACCCCTGCACACCACACCATACATACATACATACCCTTGCACACCACACCATACATACATACATACATACCCCTGCACACCACACCATACATACATACATACCCCTGCACACTATACATTCTTACATACATACCCCTGCACACCACACCATACATACATACATAACCAGGCACACCAGACCATACATATATGTAGATCACTGTGTATTGTACTGTATATAACATGCATGTTATACAGTGCCTGTGTAATTCTGCCTCCTTTCCTCACTCTTTACTGTGGCTGCTCCTCCCTCGCATTCCCCTTATATCTGGGTAAGTAACTTTCAAAGTGCCTTTTTTTTTTCTTATCAGCCCAGACTGTGGTATTCAATGTCTGGCCGGCTGAGCTTTCAAACTCCTGCCGCCCGACTCCAGATGCAATTTTGACACCGAGCATAGCCGCTCCATCTAACGGCTGTGTGCTCCTGCACAGTTCATCACACTGGAAGTTTGATACAATGTTTCAAACTCCTGGCAGATGTGCAGGACGGACTCGGCACTATGCAATTAGATTTGCATTTCATCCTCACAACATGCGGTCAGCTAGCCAGCCGCGGGACAGAGCCTTAACAACATCCTCTTCCATGTTGTCGCCAGGGGACTGGGTGTCCGGGTAAATGAATTGCCCAACCCTGCTGTATGCAATCCAGGACGCCAGGACATTTGTAGTCGCCATGGCGACCTAGCAACCGGACTTTGTCGAGCCCTGTCTTATGGTAATAAGTGAATGATAGTCTCTGCCTCCCTCACTGATATTACAGTTGGAAATGCATGAAGTTCTTAGGATCCTCAGAAGATTATTAGTAAGATGACCATTAAATAAATAAATAAATAATTCGTACCCAAAGCTTAAATAATGGTCTCTGTATTTTGTGTTCTGTGTATACAGCGCTCTGAATAAAATGCTCTCTGTATAAGGTGCTCAGCACATTTCCGTCAATATGACCTGCTTTTCTTATTGCTCGCTCAAGTCTGCATGCTGTGCTCTCTGCACACTCTATACTGCGTCTACACACTGTTTCTGTTCTGTATAAGACACTCTCCACTCTCTGTATTATGTGCTTTATCTAAGTTTGAGACAAAAGCTGAGAGGCATAATTGTAAACCTGTGCTGTGCATCTGTAAAGATAAACATCAGGGCTATATAAAAGGATTGCTGTGCTTTAAACAAAGAAAACAAAAAGATATACTCTGGGTCAGCTTTTATGTGTCACAGGGAAGCATTAAGGTTTCTGTGCATAAAAGGGAAAATTAAATGAAAGCTATACAAGGCTTTTATTTTATTGCATAATGGTGAAGGGCGAAATAGAGTGAGGTTTAGGTAGGTATAGTGGCCATGCAAACAGATTTAGAAACTAACCATTTTAAATGTGTAACTGCCATTAACCCCTAACATGCCACAATATAACCAGGGGAAAACACTGTGATTAAAACACAGTGTGGTACACAGGGGCGGACTGACAACTAATGGGGCCCCCGGGCAATAAGAGATCCTGGGGCCCCCTGTGCCATGCCCATAAAAGGTTAACCCCCAAAAAAAGAAATACACGCATAACCGTCTCACACACACACTATGCTCAAACACAGACTGCTCAAACACACACACTGCTCAAACACACACTGCTCAAACACACACACTGCTCAAACACACACACTGCTCAAACACACACACACGCTGCTCACACATGCTGCTCACACACGCTGCTCACACACGCTGCTCACACACGCACACACCTGCTTGTTATACTCACAGGTTAGAATCCTGGTCTGTCTCCTGGCTTGTCTCCGTTGACTCCCCCCTCCCTGTACATGCTGGACACATCCAGCACAGCAGGGGAGGCTCTGCCTCGAGCGGCAGTAGAGGGGGAAGGGGCGGAGCCAGCATCTCCCCATGTGAGCTGCTGGTTAGACAGCCTCTTCTCTCTCCTCCTCCACCCCTCCTCCGCAGGGCCTTTACTTCCGGGCAGCCTGTGGGAGATTGATCCCACATGCTGCCCAATCAAATGGGAGACCAGGTGCCTGCCTGGACCGCAGGGCCAATCCGGGTCCCCCTTCCTATCGGGGCCCTCGGGGAGTGCCCGATGGCTCAGTCCCCCCTGGGCCCTCAGCTAGGCCCGGGCCCTCGGCTGAGGTCCGATCGGACCAACTTGTCAGTCCACCCCTGGTGGTACATAGGCTCCCCATTAACACCTAAAATGCCATTCGTCTAGGGAAACCTTTAAATCAGTGGCGGAAGTACCAGGGTCGCAGCGGTCGCAGTTGCGACCGGGCCCTGGCATTCCGCCACTGGAGGGGGGCCCAGCGCCGCCGCCAGATTCCAGTAATAAGCGCCGGAATCTGGGAGCAGTGCCGCCGGCTGTTCCTCTCCCTGCGAGCGGCCCGCTGGCTTGCAGCTTGGCCGCTCGCGTGGGATGGGAACTAGCTGACCAGCGCACGAGATCTCGCGAGAACTTGGCTGCGTTGGTCAGGTGGTTTCCGGTGAGCGGCCAGGCTGCATGCTTTCAGCGGCCGCTCACCTTGGAGAGGAACGTTCTGTTCGGCAGCAGAGGAGGTGAGCTGGGGCCCTATATACCCATAAGAGCTAGGGGCAAATATATCATCCATACGAGCTGGGGGCAAATATATCCATACGAGCTGGGGGCAAATACATCCATGAGCTGGAGGCAAATACATCCATAAGCTGGGGGCAAATACATCCATAAACTGGGGCAAATACAGTTGTGTTCAAAATTATTCAACCCACACTGAAATTGAGTGTTTTGGCCAGTTTGACATTGATTTTGATCATTCAGTCATCTTGCTTACAATTAAATCAAAGAGGCACGTGTAGGTCAGACAAATATAACATAACATTTATAATGAAATAACCACAAATGTCTTTTCTGTGCTCACATCATTATCAGTTTTATTCAACCCCCAAGTGACATTCAATCTTAGTACTTAGTACAGCATCCTTTTACAGTTATAACAGCTTTTAAACGTGAAGCATAGCTTGACACAAGTGTCTTGCAGCGATCTACGGGTATCTTCGCCCATTCGTCACGGGCAAAAGCCTCCAGTTCAGTCACATTCTTAGGCTTGCGCACTGCAACTGCTTTCTTTAAGCCCCACCAGAGGTTCTCAATCGGATTTAAGTCAGGTGACTGCGATGGCCACTCCAAAATGTTCCAGCCTTTAATCTGCAACCATGCTCTAGTGGACTTGGAGGTATGCTTGGGATCATTGTCCTGTTGAAAGGTCCAACGTCTCCCAAGCCTCAGGTTTGTGACGGACTGCATCACATTGTCATCCAATATCTCCTGGTACTGAAGAGAATTCATGGTACCTTGCACACGCTGAAGCTTCCCTGTACCTGCAGAAGCAAAACAGCCCCAAAGCATGATTGACCCCCCGCCATGCTTCACAGTAGGCAAGGTGTTCTTTTCTTCATAGGCCTTGTTCTTCCTCCTCCAAACATAGCGTTGATCCATGGGCCCAAACAGTTCTAATTTTGTTTCATCAGTCCACAGAACACTATCCCAAAACTTCTGTGGTTTGTCCACATGACTTTTGGCATACTGCAGTCGACTCTTCTTATTCTTTGGAGACAGCAAGGGGGTGCGCCTGGGAGTTCTGGCATGGAGGCTTTCATTACGCAGTGTGCGCCGTATTGTCTGAGCGGAAACTTCAGTACCCACATCTGACAAATCTTTTCTCAGCTCCTCAGCAGTCACACGGGGACTTTTCTCCACTCTACGCTTCAGGTAGCGCACAGCAGTCGAAGTCAGCATCTTCTTTGTGCCACGACCAGGTAGCGTTTCAACAGTGCCCTTTGCCTTGAATTTGCGAATGATGCTTCCTATGATCTCTCTTGGTATGTTTAACATCTTTGCAATCTTCTTATAGCCATTGCCCTTCCTGTGAAGAGTAATCACCTCTTCTCTTGTCTTCCTGGACCATTCTCTTGACTTCACCATGTTTGTAACCACACCAGTAAATGTCTAGAAGGAGCTGAGTATCACAGTCATTTTAAAGCTGCCTAATTGGTGCTTATTATGCTTTATTGCTGCTCCGTGACATCCACAGGTGTTTTCAATACCTGATTGAAAACACTTGAATGAACCTCTGTTCTTCAGAGTGGTAGTCTTTAAGGGGTTGAATAATTGTGTCAATGAAGAATTCACAAAAGAAACATTTACTACTGTATTACAAAACTAATTGATGTCATTTTAGTTGCATATGGTTCTTTAAAAAGTCCTTGTAGGATTTCATTCTGAATACAATTACAAATGTCACTAAATTCCCTAAAACCCTTTACAGCATTGGGGGTTGAATAATTTTGAACACAACTGTAGATCCATAAACTGGGGGAAAATACATCCATAAGCTGGGGCAAATACATCCATAAGCTGGGGGCAAATACATCCATAAACTGGGGCAAATACATCCATAAGAGCTGGGGGCAAATACACCCATAAGAGCTGGGGGCAAATATATCCATAGGAGCTGGGGGCAAATACACCCATAAGAGCTGGGGGCAAATACACCCATAAGAGCTGGGGGCAAATACACCCATAAGAGCTGGGGGCAAATACACCCATAAGAGCTGGGGGCAAATATATCCATAGGAGCTGGGGGCAAATACACACATGAGCTGGAGGCAAATACATCCATGAGCTGGAGGCAAATACATCCATGAGCTGGGGGCAAATATATCCATGAGCTAGGGGCAAATATATCCATGAGCTGGGGCAATATATCCATGAGCTGGGGGTAAATATATCCATGAGCTAGGGGCAAATACATCCATGAGCTGGGGGCAAATACATCCATGAGCTGGGGCAAATACATCCATGAGCCGGAGGCAAATACATCCATGAGCTGGGGGCAAATACATCCATGAGCTGGGGGCAAATATATCCATGAGCTGGGGGCAAATACATCCATGAGCTTGGGGGCAAATATATCCATGAGCTGGGGCAATATATCCATGAGCTGGGGCAAATATATACAGGAGCTGGGGGCAAATATATCCAGGGGCTGGGAGCAAAAATATCCATGTGTGAGCTGGGGCAATTTACCAATGTGTGGCCTGGGGCAATATATGTCCATGTGAGCTGGGGGCAATATATATATCCATGTGAGCTGGGGGCAATATATATATCCATGTGAGCTGGGGGCAATATATATATCCGTGTGAGCTGGGGGCAATACTTTCTTTTTTATATTGCAGGAAAAAAAAAGTAAAGATATAGATCTTTTTTTTGGGGGGGGGGGTTGGGGGGCCCTTCATGGATTTTTGCACCGGGGCCCTCAGGTTTCTAGTTACGCCACTGCTTGAAATGTATATACTGTAAGGAATGAAGCCTGCCCATTAACCTTTTATATATACACAACTAAACCAAGGGGAAAATGAAAGTAATACACAATGTGATATATAGCCTGACTGTTAACCCCTTTGAATGCTGAGCCATTTGCTCAGAGAAAAAATAAAAAATTTAATTTTTTCTTTTAATAAATATGGTTATGTTGGAGATCTTTGGAAAGGCCAGGCTCTGCACTTTCCAATGCCACCCCAATCGATCATGTGTAATGCAGAGGCACGGAGATGCAGTGCTCCCTGTGTCATCTGGCTGCAGAGAAGCAGGCAGCGCAGCCCCTCCCTCCCTTCTTGTAGCACACTGATCCAGCAACTCCTATCACTGGGCCTGGCAGGATGCAGGTGCTAGGAGTAGGAGCTGTTGGGGGACAGAGGGAACTATTGGGGTTAGGAGGGAACAGAGAATGATTATGTCCCTCTGCCTGTGTTATGCCTGTGGGGGGAGCAGTGGGGGAAGCTGGTCCCGCCCATCAGCATGTACAGCCAGCAGAAAGTGCAGGGAGAAAAGTGGGGTGGGGCAATTGACAGCATGTAGCCGAAACCCCCAGAGCTGCTGGACAGATGCTGTACAGCTGCATGTCCGGGGCGTCGCCACAGGCATTTGAAATCCTATAGCCAACAGTAAATAGGCTGACAAAAGCCCAGGTGCCAGGTGCAAATTCTAGTTGCCATTGCGACCTGATGCTTGGGATTTGTCAAGCTCTGCATTAGATGAATGAATGAGTAATCCCAGAAGCTTCACTGTTGTGTGTGTGTGTGTGTGTGTGTGTTGTGTGTGTGTGTAACATGTATGTTTGTTATTCTGTCTCTCCCATTCTGCAGCGCTATGGATCTTGTCATCTGAAACATAAGCCAGGAAACTGGATAAAGTGAAAACAGCTTCACACACATTACTGCTCCTCTATATAATTTCGCTTATTCTGTTGGGCTTTGTGCTAGGGTAGCATAAATCAGGACAGGTCAGGAACAGTCCTTGTGCTAGGACTGCAAAGAACTGAGGCCAGGTCAGGAATAGGAGTAGTCTTTGTGCTAGGGCAGCACAGGAGTAAGAATAAGGAAAGGACAATCTGTAGGGATCAGTAAGGGTCCAAGGAGGTCTCTGGATCACCAGGAAGAGTGCCGCACTTGCTCCTGCATTGCAAGCTGATAAGATCCATCCATATCACAGTCGCGCAGTCATACTATCTTGATAAGCGTTTGGTGTTGTGCATGATTTCAGAGACATATGAAAATGTAGAAGTGTGTTTTTGTTTTATTAATTAATTTTCTTTTACAGGACGAAAAGAGAAAATCCAATAGATCAAGAGATTAATAACGTGCATATTTGTGTATACAAACCCTTACCAAGGCTGATCTCTTCGGAAATCTAATGATTTGGAAAAAGATTCCTTTGTTCTCTCTTTTTCCAAAGGGGGGATATTGTGGGCCTACCGAGATCAGCTACATTAACTTCCACTTACCCATACAGCTCTGAGAAAGAGAGGAGGGGGGGCTGATGCTTCCTTTTATTTGCAGTTAAGGTTTGTGAAGTTTTTTAAAATTGAAAATTTTTGTAAACGTTGATAGAAGGCGATATGTGTCTGGCTGTGAGTGATGAACATGAAGGCAGCCAGTGATACAAAGTGATGGAAGTTGATTGAAGGTGAATGGAAAGTGATTAGTCAAGAAAGTCATTTTTTGCTATATTCGACTTTTTGTTTCATCCTGCTTGTCTAGTTTCTCCTTTGTCTATTGTATGTCATTCTTAGATAGATATTGGCACACTATGGAAGTGCCTTTGCTGAACGTTACAAGTTTAAATAGATGTTTTTCTTCACAGCCATAACCATGTAAGTTTTAACGTTGCAAGTTCTAAACCCTGACAGGTTATTCACATGTTTTCAAGGCTCTTTAATTTAGGTGAAAATTGCCCGAGTAACGCATGCCAACGCTCATTGCAGCTGATGCTGATCAAGCTAGATGGAAGATCATTAATTTGATACCAATATTGATATAGTTATAGAAATTGAAGATAATTTACACAAACACACATCATCATTACACATTGCAATGTTCCGTTTCCTTTACCGGACACCAAGATCAATAACAGAGTTATCAGACAGATGCCAAGCAATAAAACATTCTAACAAAAGGAGTTGTGCTTCATCTTAAATTAATATGAAAAAAGAAAACCCACAGAACATCTTTATGTTCAGAAGAATCACACTGTGCTGTTCTCATAAGGATATTCTACGCCAGATACCTGAATGTTTGTTCTAAGTGATGAATACTTTGTATTCTAATACTTTGTATCGTATATTATTATGTGATCACAATTCTTATTTTTAGGAGTTGGTAAATGCCCTGATATATTTATGATACTGCAGGTTACATTCAATTAAAACTGGAGTTAAGAGTATTTTTAATAACATACTCAGGAAATCATAATGGTCTTTTAATTTAGCTGTCCAAAATAGTCTTATGACAATACATCCAGTATTAATTAGAATATAATATATTATTAACCAGGTGGTTAAACTAGTCCCATTACTGTGAATAAAATATAAATAATGTTTTAATACGTCTAATGGTGATCTCAGCGATAATGAATTAATAGCTTTAACTTAATGTTACACCTAAAATGACTAAATTCTTTATATAAACCAGGTGTAAAAGGAAGGAATTGCGGGAAGATTTAATTTGGTTTTATTGAGATTTATTTGCTGATTCTATTTACCATATATTTTGATGGAATTTTATTTTTAATGGAAATATTTTGCTTAATTGACCACTAAACAAGAACAGAAGTTTATAGAAATATTTTGTTACTAAATGGGTGTAGGGCGCACGATGGCTGGTCTTCGGGCCAGAGTTGCGCATATACTTTATAATGAACTGAGTCAGATGTAGTAGGACCCTGTGGGTTATATACAAAAGAGGCTGCATGAGGTCCATATCCTGAGGGAGGTTTGGGTTTTTATTTTTATTTGCCTCCTTGGGAAATTATTAGTTTATAGTATCTGTGTTTCTTTTTGCTACACTAACATGCTCGTCTCTGTTGCAGTTGTGTGTTTGTGTGCAAGATGAATGAACCTGTTTACTTGCCCCCTCTCAGCCTGTCCCCAATAGGCTTGTGCACCGATTTTTTTTTTCGGTTCGACTCGGTTCGATTTTTCAGATTTTTAAACTTTTCGATTCGGCTCGTTTCGACGGATTTCTGTTTCGATTCGGTTCGGCTCGATTCGTTTTTCGTGTACATTTTTTCGGAATATTGACCATTTTTCGTATTTTCGTGTCATTTTGCTCGGTTTTTTGTATCGACTTTTCGTAATTTCAGAAATTTTCGTTTTTCGGAATTGTACATGTTTTCGGAATATCGATCGTTTTTGTATTTTCATATCACTTTGCTCGTTTTGTATCGACTTTTCGTAATTTCGGAAATTTTCGTTTTTCGGAACGTCTGTTCTCCTCGTTTCAAAGCAATAAATTTCGATTTGACACATTTCAAGTCCATTCGAAAATTCCGAAAATATTTCATTTTGGCTCGGAAAACTTTTCGGATCTGACATTTTGGGATCTAAAAATTTTCGGAAATTCGTCCGCATCCGAAAACACGAATCGGGAAATTTCGTGAAAATTCCGAAATTCGAAACGCACATCCCTACTGCAGACACATACAGCAAGTCATAAAACCCCACACAATCTCCCTGCAGATAACACACACGTATTACTGTGGTTTTTCACACACCTCATGGATCTAGTGATGGATTGAAAACATGATGCTGTGATTTTATTGTACGTTTTGATGTGGATTATCTCTAATAGAGCAGTTTGTACTTTGTGATAGTTGTTGTGTCAGGGTTGTTGGTTATTTTGTATCACGACAATACATTGTTATTCCTGAATCTCCATAAAGGTTATCTTATCATTGTTTTATAGAATCTGTGTCCAGAATTCAATCATATTAATGTCACCCTGAGCCCATGGAAAACCAGTCATGTTTGTGACTCTGTAGCCTCCTGGGTAGCCACGCCTCCTGCGTGTGGTCCAACGACTACGCCAAGGAAGGAACCTGACGGGAGACAACATAGACGGTAACATTACTCCGTGTCAGCAAGTGCATTGTACTACAGAAACGGACAAAATGTGAAAATGGGGATGGAGGGATCGCCTCTTGCTTGTTTAAATTCCATAGGATACTGTCCCTTTGTGCACTTTATTGGTGTGTTGAGTGTTTGATAGAATTGACCGATCACGGTCAGGCCGCTATAACATTATATTGGTCTGAATAAAAAGGCTTCTTGATGACTAGGCCCATGGTTTTTAGACTTTGTCTTGTGGTAAGAATGGCAGATGGAAACCTGTATCCGATGCATGTTCTGCGGTGAAGCTTACATTCCGTGGCCAGTCCAAGACAAAGACAGAACGAAGAGAGGAAGCTCTACCTTCAGAGAATCCCAGATGGTCAGAGACGATATATCAAACGGGTCATTATGGATTCCGCTACCTAAACAGATTTTATTAATTGTATATTATGTATTACGGGTCTCTGTTACTTTGTGTAGGAAAACTGGATCTCCTGCGGAAGCGTCATTAATGGATAAAAGATATTGTAAAGAGGAAATCGCTGTGTGGGGGTGGGGCCGGATTAAGATCTCTATGGGGCTGGAGCTGAAGATTTTGGTGGCTTTTTTGGAATTTAGTGCAGATACGGCTATATATAACCAGGCCCATACCGTGTGAGGAAATTCCCATTTAGATTTTAATGTGTAAAATTATTTTATCATCCAAACCTTTTGTGTTTATATATTCTATAGGGAATTCTTGTTAAGAAATTGGAACCTGTTACTGCATTTTTCTGAGAAAATATACAATTTTAACCCCAAGAAATTTAAAAAATATTATTTCCCTTGTGTTTTGGAGGATGGTGTTTATGAATAATATGACTATGTATAAAATACTGATCTTGCTCCCAGCGCGGGAAATGAGAAGGTGAGTAACGGCAGTGGTGTTGCTCATTTTATATGCGACAAATGGACAATGTCATCGCTTTGGAACTAAAAATACATTTAAAAAAAATGTAAAAATAGTTTTTTGTTTTTTTTAGATTTTACATGGTCACGTGTAGACTCTGACCTGTCCAATGATGCCTCACTTGACCTTGTGAGGTGTAAAGATTAGTGACACCGGGTTCCAAGGCCCCCCTGAGCTCTTCGCTGCAGTGCGGCATTTAGGTTTTTGATGTAACAATTTGTAATAATGGATTGTGCCATCACCTCCACACTTGTTGGTGACATGAGAAATGAGATGGTGAGTTACTGCAGCCTCATTGTTCACTTTATAATTGTAAATGGAAAAATATTGCTGTGTTAGAAAGAAATACTTATTGTTACATAAAAGATGGTCATGTTTGGTATTGATGGAAAGGCCGTGCTCTGGCCTTTCCAGTGATACCTCACAAGACCCTGTAGCTTCTATGGAGTTGGAGATACAGGGGTCCAACTGCACACCAATGCAGACATACAGGGTTATTCAGAGAGCGTGAAAAGCAGGAGAATGACTGGAGAATGAAAAATTCTAGGTCAAAATATCCAAACCAGAAAAATTCTCCCTTTCATCTCACTTTCCAAATCGGCTATTTTGACCTAGAATTTTTCATTCTCCAGTAATTCTCCTGCTTTTCACGCTCTCTGAATAACCCTGATAGTTATCCTTTCTCTGGGCCTATTCTGGGACATGGGCCTGGAGCTGCTGCTCCATCAGCCCCTATGTTTATCTGGCCCTGGTGGGGGAGTGTGTGTGTCTGTGTGTGGGGTGTTGTTTTTTTTTCTAGCTACTTTTTTGTCTCTCGACTCGGATCTCCTTTTGCCGCGGAGAGACGATTGTAACCAGTTCGCAGTTTACAGCGTAAGAGAATACGGACACAGAAGCAGAAACTAAAAGGTTAAAGAGAGCGAGGGAACGTCTTGAAAGGTCTGGATCCAGCCATGCCATTATCACGAGGCGATGGTCAGAGAGAGTTGTGGGGAGAGATAGCAGGAGTTACACAGCACTCCCTCATGTTCTGGTTGAGGGTTGTGAAGGAAGGAAAGCTGCTGCAGATCTGCTTGATAAGGGAAAAGGGACAGACGCTCTGAGAGGTTGGGGGTCCTCGAGCTGGAGACCAATCACCCCGTTTCCTGGTACAGCTGTGAAGGGGACTTTTATCACCAGAATGACTTTCTATATTCTGCACGTTACAGATATTGATTCCCGGCACGTGCGGTGACCGAGCTGTCCCTGCCATGACCCCAGCGAGGTGACCAGGAGCAGGGTGTGTGACGGCAACCCAACATCTCCTTATAACTCTCCAGGCTTCCATCATGGATCCATGCTCTGCCGCACAGTCTCAATGGGTTGATCCTGCCACAACTGCTCGATTGCCTCGTACAGGACGATCCTGAGTGTTGCCCGTCCACAATTTCACTCTTTGTATTCAGGACCAGAACGTTCCATGACCGGCTGTTTTTCCAGGCTGCCGGTAACCGGCTGCCGGTAACCTCACTGGCTTCCCTAAAGTACGTCATCCCGGCCTCGATCCTGGAACATGGAGCAGTATGTGAGCCATCTCGTTCACCGGCGCGAGACGTCAAATGCAAAGCAAATCACATTTAATTTGCAATGATCCAGCACAGGCCCAGATTGTGTTAACCGGAGCATGGACTGCGGTGTCTACTGATCTTACAAACACCATGAAGGGGTTACTCAGGCTCATTGTAACCTTCACTCCATCATGTATGAGGTGCATGTCTGGTGGACATACCCACATATATTCCCCGCTCTGGATCCAAATATCCTCCAATATTCCTCTCTCTCCTGAAATAAACAACGGGATAATATTCCGCTCTCTCCTGAAATAAACAACGGGATAATATTCCCTCTCTCCTGAAACAAATAACAGGATAATATTCCTCTCTCTCCTGAAACAAATAACAGGATAATATTCCTCTCGCTCCTGAAACAAATAATGGGATAATATTCCTCTCTCTCCTGAAACAAATAATGGGATAATATTCCTCTCTCTCCTGAAACAAATAATGGGATAATATTCCTCTCGCTCCTGAAACAAATAACAGGATAATATTCCTCTCGCTCCTGAAACAAATAACGGGATAATATTCCTCTCGCTCCTGAAACAAATAACGGGATAATATTCCTCTCGCTCCTGAAACAAATAACGGGATAATATTCCTCTCGCTCCTGAAACAACAGGATAATATTCCGCTCTCTCCTGAAACAAATAACGGGATAATATTCCGCTCTCTCCTGAAACAAATAACGGGATAATATTCCTCTTGCTCCCGAAACAACGGGATAATATTCCTCTCTCTCCTGAAACGAATAACGGGATAATATTCCTCTTGCTCCCGAAACAACGGGATACTATTCCCCTCTCTCCTGAAATGAATAACGGGATAATATTCCTCTCTCTCCTGAAACATTAACGGGATATTATTCCTTTCTCTCATTTATCAGCTTCCGGTATAACCGGTCAGGAATAGGCATTGTGACGGCACGGCTTTCTTTACCTGTGAAGGAATGAAGCAATGTTTAAGTGAGACGTACTTCATGGACCCCCCCCCCCTGAAAATCTATAATGTGTTTTTTTGTTATTTTATTACGAAGAGAAACATTCGCCTCATTTCACCGTCTCCACGATACAGGCTGGAGGAAAACAACAAACTTCCTTTCAGCATCGATCAAGCCGACGACGTGCGAGTGTAACTCCAGCAGATCAGCCGCACCCCCGCGAGTCACCCATCCTCTGAATGCTGAGACTCGTGCGGCGCAGGGCCTTTACCTGGACGGTGGATAATGCAACCGGGAATGCTTGTTACCGCAGAGGTGGGAGAGGTTTCTAGAGCCAGAGGGTCCGCTCGCTAAAGGCAGAGTGGTCAGTGAGTTGTACGTGTTGGTTTGTCCAGTCTCGTACAGAAACCTGGGCTTATTTACAGCGTTTGCCGACAAGTACAACTCAACGGCTGCTCCGCCCTTAAGGATCGTAACTCGGAGAGTCATCGGGTCTCACATGGGGAGGATTTAAAGGTCACCAGGATGTCTTCAGGACGCCCTCACCTCACCTGCACCAGGGAAACATTAACAAGGCACAGGGAGGGCCGCGGTTAAAACCCACCAGCTGGATGCGGCTTTATCCCAGCCGGGCGGCGTCACGGATACCTGATCCACACCTCAGACGTATCAGGAAGCTCAACGCACAAACGATCAGAATACGGTACAGACAGCGCCACGATTTGGTTCTGCCAGATTAAATGGGATTTATTTGCTCAGTAAGGATGTGGTGTCTCCATCCAGAAAGTATGAGCGCCGGCTTTACCAGTGACCGCATTCTCTGCACTGCACACCACATGGATGCACTTGCCACCATGATGGCGGGTCTTGCCAGACGACGAGATACCAAGGCTACGTTATTACACATTGCGCCATGTTTGCAGCTTTATCGTCTCCGTCCCGGCAGATTGCACCATGACCAGCGGCTCATCCAGGCCCCTCCCACCTGCCTTTAGCATCACTCTGTAACAGTATCACTAGAAATAAATATTGTAAAAAACGAGGATTAAATAAATTATAAAACGGAGAGCAGTAAATCCAGCTCAATAAATATTCCCGAGCGCGGTGGACATGTCTCGGCCGTCGAGTGAAGAGGCTCCAGCCGTGTTACTATAGTTTAACCTGGCCAAGAGGAGTCCACATCGCTCATGGATGGTCAGGAAATGTCCTCTTGTTCAGTGGCGTCTTGGGAATCCAAGTCATGCACGCCCGCGACGAGCAGGTCGTCCTTCCATGACAGGTCCTTGCTGCCCTCCACAGAGTCCTCGTACATCTTTCTCCAAAAGGACTCCATCTTCCCCATGTGGACCCTTTGGTGTCGGACCAGGGTGGAATGCTGGGTAAAGCTCTTGCCGCACTGAGTGCAGACATACGGCCGGAAGCCGGTGTGGATCTGCTGGTGGGCTTTCAGGTTGGAGATCTTGCTGAAGCCCTTCTGGCAGACGTTGCACGTGTAGGGCCTCTCGCCGGTATGGATCTTCAGGTGGCCGGTGAGGTGGGAATGCTCGCTGAAGCACTTGCCGCACTCCGTGCACTTGTACGGTCGCTCTCCTGTGTGCGTCCTGATGTGGTTGCTCAGGTGACCCTTCTGGCTGAAGGTCTTGTCGCAGTCGGTGCACTTGTACGGGCGCGCGCCCGAGTGCTTCCTGCGGTGACGGACCAGGCTGGAGTGTTGGCTGAAGCAGATCTCGCACTCCGGGCACTTGTAGGGCTTCTCCCCGGTGTGGATCCTTTGGTGGACGATGAGGTTGGAGTTTTCGCTGAAGCTCTTCTCGCACATGTTGCACTTGTAGCGCTTCTCTCCCGAGTGGACCCTGAGATGCACGGTGAGGTGTGAGTTCTCGCTGAAGCTCTTGCTGCACTTGGTGCACTTGAAGGGCCGCTCGCCGGTATGGATCCTCTTGTGGGCCTTGAGGTGGGAGTTCCTGGTGAAACCCTTGCCGCACTCGGCACATCGATAGCGCTTCTCCCCCATCCGCATCAGCCTCTGCTTGCTGTGAACGCTGTAGTTCTCGTAAAAACCCCTGTCGAATTCGCTGCGCGTGGGTTTCTGAGGGTCCCGGATCATGAGGGACGGAGGGTTGGCCAGGCTGCTCAGGTACTTCTCAAACTCCAGGGCGTTTTCCAGGGTGTACTCCTGCGGCAGGGCCCGGTTCATGGCGATACCGGTCTCGGTAAATAAGAACATGTCCCCGTCCGGGCCGATCAGGGGAACCGTAGCGCACGGTTTACCGCCCTCTTCGGCTGGCGGGGCCGGAGCCACATCACTTCCACGCCCGGGTTCTGCAGGAGAAAACAGACAAAGCGGCGACAAAACATGAACAACCCCAACGCAAAAGCATACGACCTCGCTCAATAATACAAACAAAACGAAAGCGCCGAGCTGCAGCCGGACACGTGTTTGATTAATCCGAGTATCCGTGTCACACATTCACGGGAGAGATTTCATGTGTTTTTTAAAGGGCCAGTACCTCCATAAAGTGTGTGGTGTGGTGAGTGTGTTATCTCGGCGGGCAGCTCCTTACAGATATCGGGAAACGTGATTTAAGATCACCTTCCCCAGATCTCAAGCTCCAGCTGTCACGCTGCACGGAGAGGCAAGGGGAGGGGAGCTGAGCAGGGCCAGCTAACATGGTGTGGATGGAAGCCCCTGTGCCGGCAGCCAGCTAACCCTAAGCCACAGCAGCCCTGTAAGGACGCTCGCTCAGGGTCGGCAGGGGTCACGGATTTTCAGCTGAAAGCTGACAACACCATTTGCGGCCGATACGTTTTGGTGCGTCCCTAGCATAAAGATAATAAATGTAAATGTACAAGTGTGTCAACAGACCAGCAGGAACGAGGAACCCGCAAGGTCACACAATCACCACGTGCATCGTGACACAGTGACACATGCAGGGGTGTAAGGGGGGGGGAGACCCAGGCTGGGATGTAGGGGAGGGGGGGACCCAGGTTGGTATGTAGGGGAGGGGGGGACCCAGGCTGGGATGTAGGGGAGGGGGAGACCCAGGCTGGTATGTAGGGGAGGGGGGGACCCAGGCTGGGATGTAGGGGAGGGGGGGACCCAGGTTGGTATGTAGGGGAGGGGGGGACCCAGGCTGGGGTGTAGGGGGGGGCCAGGCTGGGATGTAGGGGGGGGCACCGGCCGGAATGTAGGGGGGTTCACTTACTCATGGCTTGGTCGGATTTGTCTGCATTTTCTTCTTCCTGAGGCTCGAGGTTCTCCTCCTCTTCCTCCTTGGAGTCGCACAGAGGCTCCTGCTCCTCGTCCCGCTCCTGCTTCACCACCACAACCAGCTCGTGGGAAGCCGGAGACACGTCTGACAAGACACACACAGACATGCGTTAGTATGCTGCAACCCGCCCGCAGTGTTATACGCGCCGGAGGACGCCCTGCGAGGAGAACTGGCAGAGATGGTTTATAGATACATCAGCAAATATCCAAACAGAAAACCCAACAGCAGGAACCGTGTACGTCGTCATGACACGTGTGCATGAAATATGGTGACACTGCCCTGTGTTTGTGAAGCCCCTCCCCCGCGGAGCACCACCCCGGGTCTGAACGGAGGGTTTTACACTCGCTTCGTCAGTGAATGTTTGCAAGTGTTAACAGAAAATGTATTGCGGTGCGCACAAACACAAACTACAATAACATGATGTGATTATCAGAGCTCAGGTAACCCGTGCGGATACAGACCAGGCTGAAACCCCCTCTCCCATGTCTGCCTCTGCTGGGACTTTGCAGAGCAGCATCAAGCGCTGGCTGCTTCTCCAACAATGGCCGCCCCACCCCCGATCCTCCGAGGCACCCCCGATCCTCCGAGGCACCCCCGATCCTCCGAGGCACCCCCGATCCTCCGAGGCACCCCCGATCCTCCGAGGCACGGGCCGGCAGTGTGTTGGCCATTCCTAATCTTTACCCTACATGTGCCAGAGGGACAAAGGATCAGGCAGGAGGACGCTGTCTGCTGGGTGCACAGTAGCCAAAGGGACCTCTGGAAGATCAGCACATTAACCCCTCTACATAACATCCTCTACCTCCTGCTCTGTGCCTAGCATTTAACTCCTGGAGACACAGAGTACAGGAAGAATGCGAAGGGGGGAGAGGGTGGACAGTAAGAGGCTAAGCTGCGCTGTTAGATTAACTCTTGGATGCCTGACATCCTCAAATAGATTTTCACCTGTTTGTATTATTAAAATGATCCGTGTGATCCCAGAGACAAAACAAATATACACCTGGTACTCACATGGTTAATTTATATTGTAAAATCAAATGTGTTGGTGTGTAGTATATAAACGCATGCAGTTTTTTTTTTTTCACACTGCACATTACTGTGAGTTTTATTGCTGTGCAGCTCTGTGATACAGTAATGGGCGGTGTGTAGGAGTGTGTAAAGTCTAAAACCATTGGCGCATTGGGCAGTAATTGTGATGCATCGCGCAATCGAATCGTTGACAGGATAATCGTAATCAAATGGTGAGAGCAGTGAAGATGCGCAGCCCTAACATGAAATCACAACGGCGACGCTCTGCAGGGTAACACTCCCTAAATCTGCACAAAAAGCTGTGTTTAATGAACTCTGGGTATCTCCTGCGTGATACAAAGCGCGTGTGATACAAAGCGTGTGTATAAAGACCTGACTGACACTGCGTTGTGTGTAACACACTTACCTCTGTCCTCGCGCCGCGGCTCCCGGCTGCTGGAATCCTCTTCCTGCTTCACTTTCATTGGATGCTCGGGCTTCCGGCTCCGGCTTCCTGGAAGGAAATGACTGGTTAAGTGGCTCACGTATCTGTAGGAACACATCGCGTACCCGTCACATACAGCCTCCCCGGTCTATGTTAGTGACACTGACCCAAAAGGAGGAGAAAGAGAAAAGCAAACGGCAGCAACTTCTGACGCGAACAGAGAAAAATTACTCCCTGGCCCCCACGGGGAATTCCGCCCCAATACCCACAAGCACTAAGCACGCCGGCTCCGGGTCTGTGCCGGGCTCACCATATGGCTTCAAATGAACAAAAAGCTCCATGTGGACATCACTGCACACGTCCCCAGCACGCAGCTCCCGCACGCGTCCCCAGCACGCGGCTCCCGCATGCGTCCCCAGCACGAGGCTCCCGCACGCGTCCCCAGCACGCGGCTCCCACACGTGTCCCCAGCACGAGGCTCCCGCACGCGTCCCCAGCACGAGGCTCCCGCACGCGTCCCCAGCACGAGGCTCCCGCACGCGTCCCCAGCACGAGGCTCCCGCACGCGTCCCCAGCACGAGGCTCCCACACGCGTCCCCAGCACGCATCTCCTGCCCGTGTCCCCAGCACGCCTAACCATTACTGAATACGCAATGTCTTTATTGAATCTGACCTCACAGCCACCGCCTGTGCAACTGGCCAAGCCACCGCTACAACTGGCCACGCTGCCGCCTGTGCAACTGGCCAAGCCACCGCTACAACTCAACTGGCCACGCCGCCGCCTGTGCAACTGGCCAAGCCACCGCTACAACTGGCCACGCTGCCGCCTGTGCAACTGGCCAAGCCACCGCTACAACTGGCCACGCTGCCGCCTGTGCAACTGGCCAAGCCACCGCTACAACTGGCCACGCTGCCGCCTGTGCAACTGGCCAAGCCACCGCTACAACTCAACTGGCCACGCCGCCGCCTGTGCAACTGGCCAAGCCACCGCTACAACTGGCCACGCTGCCGCCTGTGCAACTGGCCAAGCCACCGCTACAACTGGCCACGCCGCCACCTGTGCAAATGGACAAGGTCCTCAAACATTTCACTTTTCAGGTAATGCGTCATTAAGCCAAGGATAGACATGTGACCAAACAGGCTTCATGTCATTCCCAGGGCGCACCCCCATACCCCCAACATGCATGGACTGGCCAGCAGAGGCAGCAGGAGAGCCGACTCCAGCACAATCCTCCTGCTGTGTATCATTCCTTTATAAGGAGTGTGGACGTTACTCGTGGGTCTCACCTCTGGCAGAGCGTCTGGGCATTCGGTCAGAGCCAGGTTTCAGCAGCGCCTTCTCTTGCTCGATCTTCAGGAGGATGTCCGGGACGAGAACCGCACTGCCTGATGGGGGACACAGAACCAGAGAGTGAACCTACAGGAACCCGAGACACCGAGCGAAGGAGACAAACATCAACCTATACCCTATGAGAGAGGGATCGAGGCCATGACAAGGGCCCAGGAACCCTCCCCCCACTGCCTGGGGCCCGGGACCCCCCTCACTGCCCGTGGCTCAAGACCCCCCCCCACACAATTTGGTGATTATCAGGTTAATATTTAGTTATTTCATGAAAGTAATGATGCGACACATTATCACAGCGCCCTCTCGTGGCATGATAGGAAACACGCCCATTCTGCCTCCCTCCATGCTCACTCACTCGTACACGGGCTGACGTTCCGTCGCTTTTCATCCGAACTCTCCACCTTCACCAGCAGGTCTGGATTCAGGATCCGGTACCCTGAGCGGCGACAGAAGATCACAGGAATTTTTAAAACACAGCAAGGTCCCTGCATCGGATCCCGGCCACCCTCCCCCACACAGGATCCCAGCACCCTGCCCAACACCGGATCCCAGTCACCCTCCCCCACACAGGATCCCAGCCACCCTGCCCAACACCGGATCCCAGCCACCCTCCCCCACACAAGATCCCAGCCACCCTGCCCAACACCGGATCCCAGCCACCCTTCCCAACACCGGATCCCAGCCAACCTGCCCAACACCGAATTCCAGCCACCATGCCCCAACACTGGATCCCAGCCACCCTGACCCACACAGGATCCCAGCCACCCTGACCCACACCGGATCCCAGCCACCCTGTGTTATATACTGACAAAATTCAGATATGCCTTTTTATTAAAAAAAAAGACGAGACAGAGGAGATATGATAGAAACATTTAAATACGTAAAGGGAATCCACAAGGTAGAGGAAGGGAGTATATTTAAATGGAAACAAAGTAGCAAAACAAGAGGACATAGTCTTAGATTAGAGGGGCAAAGGTTTAAAAGTAACATCAGGAAGCATTATTTTACTGAGAGGGTGGTGGATACATGGAACAGTCTTCCAGTAGAAGTGGTAGAGGCCAAAACAGTAATTGAATTTAAGCAGGCATGGGATAGGCATAAGGCTATCCTAAACAAAAGATAAATCCAGGTAAAGTATCCATGTAATTGGGCAGACTAGATGGGCCGAAAGGTTCTTATCTGCCGACATTTTTTCTATGTTTCTATGTTTCTATTAATCAATAGGTCACTTACAGTTTTTGGATTTAATTAATAGACAGTTTCATGGCTGCTTTTTGTTACCTCAGACAATCCTCTCACACACAGAGATACAGCGGGGCTTTCTCCAACCAACAGCATCCTCTCTCATACGCACAGGAAGGGACGGGGCTTCAGCACAGGTAGCATCATATGTTCTCACTTATATAGCGACTCCACCACACCCCTTCTCTTCTCAAGAATGAAACAATAAATAACAAAAAAAAATAGAACTGGATACATTTAAAAACATATGCAAGTAACATATATACGCGTCCTTTTATTCATTTCTTTAAGTCTTTTTCTTGCTTCTTTACCGCTCTTTGCCAATTTCGCCCTCTTTAGTTCACGAGTAAGCGCTGAATAGTCTCTAATCTTTTCAGTATTTGGTTTTGATCTGGTGCTGATCTAATTCTAGTAGATTGCCTTCTGGCAGGGACTTCATTATTAGCTTGTATTGTAGCTTCATCCATGGCTTCTTCTAGATCAGGGATGTTCAAACTCCGGCCCCCCAGATGTTCCTGAACTACAACTCACAGAAATCTCTGACTGCATTAGATGTGTGGAGAAGCATGGAAGTTGTAGTTCATGGACATCTGGGGGACCGGAGTTTGGACATTCCTGTTGTAGATAATCCGTTTCAGTACTTGTTGGGTTGTGAATTGTATGGATCACGCCACACTCCATGCCAAATATCTTGTTTTTTCATGTTGAGTTTCAACCTTTGATATAGCATTGTTGCGCTTCCTTATTTGATCAACATGTCTTCTTACCGATATTTCACCCTCAAATATCCCTGAATACATCCAGTAATCCAGAGACTATTGCTGGTAACCATGAAAAAGTGATGGTGAGGATAAAAAGGCGCTAGCGATATATGGTATTTGTATAGCAAAGGATTAAATAGGCGAGACAGTGTATGTCTGCTGCAGTGCCTCTACGGGTAGTGTCTGACACCCAGGCAGATATGAGACAGTAGAACAATATAAAGGGACCCCTTTATATTGTATTGCTGGTAACCATTTACTTAATTGAGAAATTAATCTTTTAAACCAAACTAAGTCTCCTGTTTTAAAAATGTGAAGAGATTATTTTCTGGGAATTTCCTCTGGTTTCTCAGCTGGTCCAAATGCAACAGAATAATCATGTTTTGGTACAAGAAGGTCTAATCTTGTTTTGAATTTTCTTCCCAGCCGGAGCATAGCCGGTGCTAACCCTGTTGTTGGGTCCTGCGTATTCCGATAATGAACTAGAAAATGCTCTAGGAATTTTTGTTTATTTGCACCCATGACTTCAGTTGTTTTTACGTGTGCTTTTAAGGTTTGCACAAACCTCTCAGCCTGACCATTTGACTGAGGGTGATACGGATCAGTTGCTAACTGTTTAATTCCATTCTCAGCTAGCAATGCTTTAAATTGTGTAGAAACAAACTGCGGACCATTGTCTGATACCAATGTATCTGGTAATCCAAACTGAGAAAATCATTGAAGCACTTGGCCTGAGCTTAAATGGACCCTTGAAGATAGTAGAGGACAGGATGGCCTGGAGGAACATTGTCCATGGGGTCGCGTTGGGTCGGACACGACTTTGCAAAAGAACAACAACAATCTTGAAAAACATCTGCATTACCGAGGTCCTTAGGAGTTAGATATCTGAGGGCGTAAACATAGCCACTTAAACATAATCTCTCTGTAACTGGCTCGCTGAACTTATTGAAATTCCTTTGCTTGGGTTGGAAATTGATAATAAGGGCTTGTGATCAGTTATCAATGTAAATTTCCGCCCCTACAAATAAATATTACAACTTTTTATGTCCCATACTATGGCCAAAGCTTCTTTGATCTGTTTGTGCATAGTTTTTTTTCAGTCTGAGTGATCTGGAAGCAAATGCTATTGGTCTTTCTGTTCCATCTGGCATAATGTGTGATAGTAGAGCTCCCAGGCCATATGGCGAGGAATCACATGGTACTGTGATAGGTTTGGACATGTCATAATGTATTAAGACCCGAGATGACACTGTCAGACCTTTTCAGATATGAAATTTCTATAACGCAGGAATGTTTAAATTTGGGGCCAGGAATTGCGTCACGCTAACAACTTGTCTGCGTCGTTGATATATAACAAGAACAAGAGACAAGCTAAACTCGTTAGTGTTACGCATACAAGAAAGGACATTTAACATTGATCAAAGACTGTCTAATGGGCTCTGTTTATTTTATTTATTTGTTACAACCAAACAGGGTTTAGATCAAATGGTTTAAAAGTAAGGGAACACAAGGACAACTAAGATAGAAATCTCAGTATTGTGTTTATTTCGTCACATCGAAACTCTGAAAGCCACGTAAACATGGAACAATAGGTTGCCCAATAAAGAAAAAAAACCCAAAGAAGGTTAAATGGTTTGGGTAAACCAGCTTGTAATGCTATTCGGCAATATGTACTATATGATATGAGAATATTTATTAGTTAGAACTGATAATTTTAGCATCTTATAAAAACAGAGGCCCTACCACATTTAGATGATTATTACAAATGTCTGGTGTACTAACCCGCATGAAGCCGATTAAGTCGGGTAACGTGTGAATGTTAAAACGATACCATGAATGTATGTCCCCTCACATACACATCCCTGTGGATATAAGTAAAGGGGGTATGAAATGCACACACGCCGTGGCGAAGTATGCCGGCGATGTCACAATAGAAATAAATTTTAATTTGTTAATAAAATCTATGGAGTCCCGGGATATAGGAATAAAACGACCCCAAACCAGTAAAAGATTGGCCAAGCCCATAAATTAATTCCTGCAGAAGGTTGATGGTTGATCTGAGAGCGCCATCTGCTGGCCAGGTAACATAACACCTGGACAGACCCCTGGAGTTGATGAATATATATCCTCCAATCAAATGAGGCCACATAGTGATGGGCTAGATCTAAAACTGGGCGGAAGACCACTATATAGAGGGGACACTCCAGAGCAAAAAGAGAGGACACTGAGAAAAGCTTGGAGAGAGACCTGAGGGACGCTTGGAGGGAAGAAAGGCAATCACCATCGGCCGCCCCTTTAAGACCGACCACACCCTAATCTTCCACCACTCTATCTTCACTAACCAGATGGTAAAGTATGCCTGAATAATATGATATCTATTTTCTAATTGCATAGTCCTGACTTTAGATGTCCATCACAAACTAAAGGAATATAAATGAATTATTTTGCTGTTTGAGCCTAATAATCAGTAGAATAGAAATTCTGCCTTTACAGTCCACTGCAGAGGATTGCTAAGGAAGGGACTATCATCGGCTGAATACTTGAGCCATAATTTAGTGAAATTATTTATATTCCAAGAATACTGTTTGTGGACATCTAAAGATCAATTATATACCTATAGTGAGATACGCTGGGACCGTGAAATAGCTTTTATATGTCAAGTACTGTCCGCCCCATTCGTAACCTAGCATAACCCCTTCCATATCCATCTTGCAGCCCTTCCGAATGAATGCATGCACTGTAAGTCATTAAGAAGCGTTAGGTTAACGTATATCGAATGAAGTGCTGTGATTGATCTGTGGAAGAGATAGTCTCCCTATCGAGTGTGTTATGTATCTCCCTGAAGGAAGTTGCATTTAGTGAATAGGCCCCCCACAATAATAATTGTGCTGCAGGTGATGCCCAGTAACTGAGTGTTTATCTTAGCCAGGTGGAGGATTGGTTTATAATGGAAAGGTTTAAGTGAATAGAATAGAGTTTGGTGTTTAAGAATTGAGGCGTGTATATCTGTGGTGCGGTCTATAAACTAAAATATCTGTCCATTAGATTATTGCGTGTCACAGTATCGCTACTAATCACGATCTATAATCACTTGTAAATTGTATTTTGCAAATCCGTTGATAACATACGATTGTATGAAACTTGACGTGTAAATAAATTTTGGTTTGAATTGTTTTACCGTTACGCAGGCTCATATCATCTTTATTGATTTTATTGTGTCTAAAAAGCATCAAAAGAACTCGGGATAACGCGCCATATATTTGTTAAGACGTATATTCATTGATTGGTTATTAATCCCTATCTTAGGGGTTAAATACCAATTTATACCACTGGTATTGGAGGCACTGTCAATAATATATATATATCTATGTATATCAACAATAAGAAGAATATGCGTCATAATTAATATATCCCTGACCTATTAAAGAAGTCAATAATCTCCAACAACACAATTCCTTTGTGTTTTTGAAAGCTTCTTCACATAGAGGTGTCCAAATCCACTTAGCCTTGGTATCCAATAGCCTCTGCAAAGGATATAATGTCTCGGACAAATTAGGCAGAAAAAAATGATAATTCAGTATAGCAAGATATGATAGTAACGATTGTATGTTCCTTGGTCTTGGTGCTTGGGTTAAAGCCCTTGTTTTCTCTTCTGATTTATGGATGCCTTTCTTTATACACAATGGGCCTACTACAATCTTTAAGCAAAAAAAGCACGCGCAGCGCGTTAATTTGTGCACAAAGCGTTAAACATTAACACGTGTAAATTATCGCTGGTATTACAATTCGCACGCATTTTTTCATCCGTCGAAAAATTGCGCGCGTAAAACGGACGTGCAAAAACACGCACGCATAAATTGGTGTGCGGACTGTTTTTTTCATGCGATTCAGCCTATCAGAATTAAGAACCACAATTGTCTCCGTTAAGTTTTTGCGCCTGCCAAAATCAATCTGAGTATATATGCTGCAGCAATAATAAAAACACACACAACTTCTCAATTTTATTGTTTGGGTATGTGTAGAATGTGTAACTATACTTTGCTGTATTTTTATTTTTGGGCTGGTGTATTTGGTTTCGGCCAGGACGTTCAGATTTGCCTTTAACCTCCCTGGCGGTCTAATTTTTTCAAAATTTTATGTCTAAAAGCGTTTCAATTTACATTTTCAAATTACATAGTTAGCCTATAATAAT